>JAUEJL010135250.1:0-11058 GCA_032274825.1 Drosophyllum lusitanicum | reverse complement strand
CCCACTAAATTTCATAAATTTTTTAAAATTTATATATTAAATATTTTGGATTTTAATATAATATGTTAAAATTGAGGTCACTAATTTTGTTTTATTGAATCATCTAGTTACCTATTCTGTTTGTCTAGTTGTTTTGGTTTCTAATCAATATACTTGCTAATTTTATATCTTGTCATTAAATATCATATTATGTAAATAATTTATTCTCACTTACTAATCATGTAAAAAAATATTTTGGCTTGTCCATGTTTACGAATTATTAAAACTAGCATCGTACCAGCACAATATCGCGACAACAAATAGTTTTTGTTTTACAACATGTTGCTTTCAAGAATGTAATGATATGTTATTCCCGCGATTCGATGTCACTAAAAAGTTTTCTATAACAACTTATCTGTTTTTTTCAAAATTTCTTTTATTTACATCAACTTTTTATTAATTTAAAAATAAATTTTAAAAGACATTAAAATAGAAAAATATATTTATATTTGTAAAAATAAAGAGAGACAAATTAATAAGATATTGGAAATTATGTTCCGTGTGGATGAATAATTATGTTTGTGTAAGAAAGTGTGTTAGTGTGGAGAGTATATTTTAAATGAATAAATAGTCAAAGTAATTAGAATAGAGAGTGAAATGGTTAAAAATTAAATGAATAAGATTAATTTAGATAAGATGAAAGGTAAAGATTTTATCTTAATTTAATTTTAAGAACTCTTAAAATTAAAAAAAAAGAGAGTATTATATGGTTTATATAGTAGTATAGATTTATATTTATGGTAACAAACATGACATTCTTAAATTAAAAAAACAATTTAATATTTTTTGTCATAGAAATAAGTAGGGTATTTATGAACAAGGGCAAAACGGTCAATTTCTTATTATGGTCAACGAAGTGAAACGAGGTAAGGAAGTAATGAAGAAGTAGAGATTTAAGTGGGTGGGTATGTGTTGTTACTGTCGCAAGGGGTGTGAAAATCACGCGATTTAACCCGGTCTGACACACTCTATCGCACCATGAATGGAAAAGGCGTCCCACGTGTACACATGGGACCCACACACTTACATTCCACGTGGGATGTTCTTGCCACGTAAGGTGACACATGGGATAGGTGAACAACTAATGGTGGTTTTCTAGGAAACGATGCATGTGGAGAACCCCGGTTCGAACATGGGAGGTGTATACTAAATATACGTCATTTGTCAAGACCAAAAAGGAGCCAACACAAATGCTTGTCTATTTTAGTGGAGATTAATTTAATTTAATTTAATTTAATTTATTTATTAAAAATAATTAACAATTTGAGTGAGATTTATTGCTAACATGAGTTAGCATGACACATACAATACAGTGAATTCAAAGTAATCTAAATTTTTATTAATTTTAGTTTTTACTTTGTTCAAAATAAATTTTGTATTAATGTTAGACAATAAATATTTCTACCTAAATTCATTAATGGGAAAACATTATTGTTTAATAGTTGAGAAATTTTCTGGTGTTATCATGCTATTATAGATGTAATTTATATTTTTTGTTGACTTGGCTATCTACATCGGTCGTTTTTTGTGAAGAGAAAATTGCATTATAGTCAATGAATGCGTAGCGTGGATCTTATGATGTGACTCATTTACAAGAATTTTATTTTTTACATATATGAAAAGAAAATCGTGAGTTCTTTAGGAGGGGGTAATGATAATACCGAAGTTCCTGTCGTAGTGTGCTCCTCTTTTGCTTTTTAAAAAAAATTATTAGTACAAATAACCTTTTTGCTTGAAAATTTATTTCTTGTTTGAAGAGATTAAAGATGAGTTTTTTTTTTGCTCGAGTTGTTTCACGTTTATGGTTTTGTTGTTTGTTCATTAATGAACACAAATTCCTATGCCATAGGTTAAGTTGTGGGTAATTTTTGCTTGATAATCTATTTCTTGTTGGAAGAGATTAAAGACAGTTTTTTTTTCTTAAGTTGTTTCATGTTTCTGGTTTTGTTGTTTGTTCATCAATGAACACAAATTCCTGTGCCATAGGTTAAGTTGTGGGTAATTTTTGCTTGATAATCTATTTTCTGTTGGAAGAGATTAAAGACAGTTTTTTTGTTTATGTTTTGCTTAAGTTGTTTCATGTTTCAGGTTTTGTTGTTTGTTCATTAATGAACACAAATTGCTATGCCATAGGTTAACATGTGGGTAATTTTTGCTTAATAATCTATTTCTTGTTGGAAGAGATTAAAGACAGTTTTTTTGTTTTTTTTTTGCTCGAGATGTTTCATGTTTCTGGTTTTTGTTGTTTGTTCATTAATGAACACAAGTTACTTTGCCATAGGTTAAGTTGTGGGTAATTTTGTTTTATGCATCTTTAAAAGTGTATACTAATGAAAATGTAGAACATTGTTTCATGTGAAGGTTAACACATGCAGTCATTTTTATGATCTTTAAACCGGTAAACTAACACACTTTTTTCGTTGAGAAGTGAAGATAGACGGATGAACACATGAAATATATTAAAAATTAAAAAAATTAATACTTACAAGTGAACTTCTATATTTTAGTCAAAAAGGGTGTTTTTAGTAATATCTTTATGTTCACTAGTGAATAATTAGGAAAACATACAAAAGTACATAAACATAAATTTTGGTGATTTGAGTGTCATCAACTATATTCTAGTCGATTGTGATTTACTAGAGACCAAAAGGGGTTTCAAGATATACTAATATGAGTTTAGTAGGTGTGGAGCGCACACTCGTTTTAGTTGATTGAATACCGAACGGGGGTCAAGGGGCGGCAACCCCAAATGATATTTTTATCATACTCGGTGCATCCAATGACTCGAACCATATTTTTCCCGCGAAAATTACATACCTGTTGGAGGTTAGTTATTTTTGGTTTTGGTTTGTATTAAAAGAACATACATTGATTCATGGTGGAGTTCATCCGTTGTTCTTACACAGAAAACAAGAGAATCATTGGATTATCCTAAAGTAATTTCGTGCAACCCACATTAGTAGAGACGAATAATTACTTTTGGAAAGTGTTCATACACGATCCAATCGATTATCCAAGTTGATTCTTCAATTCGTCAATATTTCTCTACAATAAATCTACAATTCTTAGTATGTTCACTAGAGAGAAACTAGGCAATGGTCTATGAGAGAGAAAAGATTAAAGTTGTGTTTGTTAGGCGTATGGTATTCGGGTGAGCTTCAGGTTAATTTGGGTTGGGTGATCGAGTTCACCAATCCGATCTCTTCCCTCTTCTCTCTTATCCTCTATCTTTTACTCTCTTAATAATTATTATATATTATTATTAAAATAAAAAAAAGTGGGGCTAGTTTGGGTTAAGTTTTAGGTTAGAAAGGAAAGTAAAGGGGAAAGTGATGTGACATTCTTATGACATTTAAGTTGACTAACCTTAAAGAGAAGCCATACAGATGGTCTTATGGTGGAATGTGGAAGGGAAAAAAAATCATCATTTAATTCATTTATTAAAAAGATGTTTGTTAGTCATATAGGAATGAAATAGATTATTATGTACGGAATGTGTTTCTGTCTGTTTTAATTTCTCTCTATTTTAAGGATTTTTTTTCTCATTTCTTCAAAGAATGAAATGAAATGCTACAATTTAATATTTGTTTCTTAATATTTTTAACTAAAATTTATTTCATTACATTCTATGTCTATTTCTCTCTATCAAACATCATAGAGAAATGTTTCATTTTATTCATACAAATCAACCAAACATGTCGATGGAATGGTACTGACTTATTTCATTACCCCATCCATTTTATTAAATTGTCTATTTCATTCATTTATCATTCTTTTCGATTTAACTAAACAGACTCTAGAAAATTAAATGGATATTTATAATATTTGGTTGACAATTATATCCATTTTGATTAACTAAAATTAAAAAAATATTATTAATACAAGTCACTAGATCAAATTATAATCAAAGCCTGGAAATAGTTCTTGTAACTCTCGCAAATTGAGATTTTCTCATCTAAACTCTCCTACACTGCTACACATACACACACTACCATATGTTTTCTATCTGATGTTAAAAAGTAAATTTAATAAAATGCAATCATATTACCAAATGATACAATATATGCAGAATTCATTTGTATGCATATTTTTCAAATAATTATTAGAGATGTGCAGAAAATGGAATATAAAAATTGGATCAATGAGTGTGGGTAATTTCTTATAGAAGGACTTGGTAATGAAAGGGTAGACTTAATTTAGAGTAGAGTCATCATGTTTATCTAAAAATCAAGAGTGATTCTATTGGTACCCTCTTATATATCTGAATAGCTCCCTTGATATGATATTTATAAGGAAAAAAAACTGTACTGAAAATTACAATTCAATGATTAAACATATGGGTATGTGAGAGGAGTGGAGGACCATATAGTAGCACCCAAAAACAAAATTTTCTTCTGCCCAGCCCTACATTATTAAAGTTTGATTTAACTCTTTATCTAACCATCCTATGGCCCTTCAAATTTCAACTCCATAAGCGATAAAGCCAGCCTGCCCAATCATTAACTGCCAAGAATATTAATTCCTTGTTACATCTAGGAATAAGATGTTTCTAGATAGTTACTTGATATTTTCTTTCACCACATAACCAGACTTTTTCTTAATAAACAATTTTTCTTAAAAATGTACACGACCTAACCAATGTTCTAAACAGTCGAATACAAAAGCTTGTTCGTGTTTGTTTATCTGTTCGGCTAAAGCTAAACTAACGAATACGAACACAGAAATCGTTTGGTTAATTTATAGCCCCACTTACACGCTTTACTTCTTTTTACAAGTAAAATATACGATTTTATATGTTGTGAAGAACTACATTATTAATAAAACCTGAGCTTGTTAAATTCGATCAAAATAAATCTAAGCTTGTAACTTTTCGTATAATATTGTCCTTTTCTTTAATACATAGTAAATTACTATTTCTTACTTGCAATTTGCATGTTGTTTCACTTTTACTCCATAGGTTTACAAAATTACATATTTAGTCTAGTTTTTAGAAATTTGTTACACTTTTGCTCCTCTGTTTGTTAAATCTAGCGCACATTAGTTGAATTTGTATAAATTACCCTTCTTCTTCTACTACTACGGTACTACTTACCTATTATTGTCTTTATTGTTTTGGTGGTTTAAAGAGTTAATAGAACCTTGAGGGTTTATAACGGAAATTTAATAATTGTTTAATAAATATTTTGTAAAAGATTGACTTTTTTCTTAATTTACCAAAAATCCTGTAAATGAAAAAAATATTAGGTAAGGATTCATATTTCATATACTAAGTATAAAGTTTGTGCATAAAAACACCGAGTCATGCTATTTCTCGTAGGTAGTGACTTTTATCAATTGTATTAAATGCCAACATGACTTCTAGATCTAATAGAGTTTTAGACAACAAATATCTAAACATGTTTAACCTTACTCGTATGCATCAGGCCAATGACTCACGGATCTACCCGTTAGATCGTACCAACTAGGACGTGTGAACTCTGGCCCGTCAATGACAAGGGAATCCAGGTCCACACCCTACCCATAGAAAGTAATAAAAGATACTCAAAGTTTGAGCATGTCAAAGCACCGGTGCACTTTAAGTAGAATAGATTGTAACATCCTCCTTTATGGCCTAGTTGCTGCACGTGGTGGTAAATTTAATAATTTATTTGTTTATCTATTTTTATTTGCTATTTTATATGATTTTTGAAATAATAATTGACCCACGAGGTAAAAAAAAATAAAAATATATAGTTTTATATATTTATGTGTTAATCGAACCAATAGATTCCCTTTTATATGAGGGTCGTAAATAATACCTCGTTGGTTAATAATTAATTAAGTAGGACCGCTTAAATAATCAACTATGAGTTAGATAGCAGATAAGCGCATTGTGTGTTTGGGTCGAAACATATGTGCCGACTTAGGCACCTCCTCTTCTCTTTTGTTTGGTGCTTATCCCTTTAGTGTGTGTGCTCTACCATTTTTGCTTTGAAGAACCTCAAGACCAACCCTTGATTCATTGATTTTGTGTTGTTTTGCTTCAAATTAAATGTTAGTATTGTGTTCTTGACTTTTTCTTGCCATTGCTATGTATGTGTTCTTGTTAGGGTTCTTGAAGAAAATTAATGATATGATGAAATTGATGAATTCTTGTATTTAGTTGTAAGTTTGTGTTGATTTGGTATTAGTTTTATGATTCAATTTCTGTGTTTTTATTGATTAAAACTCCATTAATGGAGGATGATGATGAAGATGGGTTTTTGATTCTGAAAGGATTTGATACCATATGATTTAATGTGTTTTGGATGGTGTTTATACATGTTAGTTAAAGTTGATGCTGTTATGGAATCACTTATGGTCAAAATCAAGATTTTATTGTTGTATTGGTATGTTTGGATGAGGCTGGAACAGGGCAAAAAGCAGTCTGCAGATCTGCTATTCGGAGCAGATCGCGCCGCAACCATCAAGGGGGATCGCGTCGCTGGGCAGAACCATTGTGTTTTATTTTCTGCTTTTATTCAAGTTGTTTGATGTTCTTATCTATCATACTTAGTTCTAACATGGTTTACTTGAGATAAATGGATTAGATTGATGATGAACACTACATATGGAAATATATGTGTTAATTGCACACTTTAATTTCAGAAATTAGTATTGTTAGACCTTGTGCATGTCTAGTTGGTTTCTAAATGTTATTAAACATGTAAATAGGTTATATGCTAGTTGAGTATGTATTTTTATGATGGTTTATATGTGTTGGTCATATTGGGTGAGTTTTGACCCGTTTGTGAAATAACTTGGTTTTTGAAGTTATTTGGGACTTGAATTCTAATTCGGGTTGTGATCTGTTCTCAGGTAAAGAAAAGACTCAGCGACATTAGATAACTGAGATTGGAGATTGGTGAACACAAGTGAGTGGACTTCTAATTCATCGATAGTTATTGGTTGTAACGACTATGGTTGCGACTGTTTGATGTTTGACGCATTGATAGACTGTTTAGTCTGATGATTGATTAACTGGTTATGTGTTAATTAATTGTGGAGTCTTTGATATGTGCACATGGATGAGGGAGGTCAGTTTAACTGGGCAATGGGCTGGGATTGTTTGCTATTGGGTAATTAGTATTAGATCTTTTGATGGATTCACTGCAACTTAAAGGCATTACTACGTGAGAATAGCAAATGTGCTATTGGTAAACCTTTGCTAGCCCGGCATTGGTTGCAGGTTCTGCAGAACCTCCGGTCCTCTGTGTTTCTTGTTTACTTGCTGTTGTTGTATCATTCTTGTTGTGACTGATGCTATTTCGTGGTTAAGCTTTCATTCACTTAGCTTTGAGATAATCCCCCACATTCCACTCCATTTTGCAGGTTTTGGTAAGTTCAGCTGTTGAGCTGGAAGTTGGTGTTGTTTTTGGAATAATTGACTGCCACTCTGATATATTTCGAGGACAAGCCGTTTATAAACTTATGTAACACTGGACTTTGAAATATTGGTTTTTGATAACAGTATGTATTTTGTTTACTTGAAATACTTTTGTAAACGGGGTTGTATATATTTATAGTTCAATCGCTTCCACTAATATTAAAAAAATAGGTTGAAAATTGTGGTGTTACATAGATGTTCTTCTAAAGCACTGGTTTGGGCACGTCAAAGCATCAGTGCACTTTAGGGTTTTAATTAAGTTTTAAGAAAAACTTATAATTTTCAACATTATGAAATATATTTTTAAAAATACTGTTCTAAAAATATGATTTACATGTATCTCCTATGAAAGATGCACAAAACACCGATAAGTCAAACTTATAGTCTTATGATGAAAAACTTTAAAACCAACTATTTTGAATAGAACAAGACGAATTATAAAATCTAATTTTATATAAAACTAACGTCGTGTTACTTTCATCATATTTCTTTTACAAAAACGCGGTTTGCTGTTTAATAATCTCTATTATTAAAATTCGTTTTATTTCAATGTCGCATCAACAAAACAATAAAATAAAACAACCACGCAGATTATAAATATAAAATACTTATAGACTTGCTAACTAACCGTAAAGATCAAACTTAAAGAAAAAAGCTAAAACTTAGAGATCCCACCTTGGTTGTCTAGCTCTCACTTGTTTCAACACCTCTGGTGAAGTCTCCCAAAGTCCTCTAAAATTATGTCCGTCCCTCCGTCTTAAAATCTTCAAACATCGTCTTCGTAATAATATAATAAGAAACTAATCTATTACAATAACATAGTAAAGGTGTTGTAAGTGGCACACATCGAAATAAAAAAAGAAAAGACAAAAAGGTAAACACAACCACGGGTCTAAGTTAGAAAGTACTATAACCACATGTCTTAACAATGAGATAAAAACAAGAATTACCGTTGACTTGATTAGATCAAAACACTTGCGATTTGACATGTAAAATTGCGAATGTGATCTAATAATATTAATGCCACACATATACAAGTCAACAATTCTAGTTTCAGAATTAAAACTTATAAATAAAACAAATATACATAATGGCAACCATGCAAATATAAATGAATAATTGTGAGAAAAAGAAAAAAAAACTAGATCCATTCAAACTATTTCTTGTTACCTCTCGATTATTGCCTATTAATTTAGACAAGAAAACGATAAAGTCTTAATTGTCTCCATTCAACCAAAGTATGTGTTAGTCCCGGATTAATTACTCAACAACAAATGTTTGTAGAGGGGGGAGGTTGAATACAAACTTAAGTTTTTTAAATTTAAATGAACACACTAATACTTTTAATATAATTCTTATTGATGTAAATCAAGAATTACATGTACAAGGAAGCAAAAATTCCAAATACAATAAAATGTGGCAACTAAATGTCTAACACATAGACAAACTTCTCTAAAAACAACTAATGTTTCAAGAGGTCCAACACATGGAAAAGTTTTCTACACTATGCTAACTCTAAAATTTACTCTTGCTTAAAAGCTTTAATGTATTGTGCATGTTGATAATGCATGTGTATATATAGAGTCTTGACAGCAACGGATGGAGGGATGTAGAATACAGATGGTAA
This sequence comes from Drosophyllum lusitanicum, assembly GCA_032274825.1. NCBI lineage: Eukaryota > Viridiplantae > Streptophyta > Magnoliopsida > Caryophyllales > Drosophyllaceae > Drosophyllum > Drosophyllum lusitanicum. The sequence goes on along the minus strand of JAUEJL010135250.1, from coordinate 1,987 downwards.
AGGGAAAATAATATTTTAATCATAAAACAAGTGGACAAAAAGTAATATTACTTTAATCAGGAGTGAATAAAGTAATAATACTTTTTCTACAAAAGTATATCCACTAATAATATAATAATATTATTTACCCAATTTATGCCTTGAACTTTTATCAACAACCATGTTTCTTCATATTTGACTTTACCAAATATGTAATTATAATCCATACTTTAGTATTTTGACAAATCTTTAAGATCTTTATTTTCAAGTAACTTTAACCTTTTCCTGAGGATAAACTTCTATCAATTTTGTCCCACTTTGTGGTATAAAAAGTGGAAATACTTTTACAACACAAAATCTAAGGCATAGTAGAACAACACATGTTCTGCCTTTTACATAGAAAGGTTACATAACGAAAATATAATATACTAAACAGCTTTCTAGAACTGAAAATACGACTCAGCTAATCAAAATTGTAGTAAGCTGATGGAATTAAGCTTTAAAGCCTAAGTATCAGTAATTGATAGTGATTAAGTGATTGAAAATACGACTCAACTAAGACTTAGTGTTTAAAAGAGATTACTTACCTGAGTGATTGAGATGTTCAGCCGATCAAAATGATGCTCAACTGATCAAACAGATTGCTCGCTGACATTGGAAATTGCTTAGCTGATGGTTGAGTAAGCTGCAGCTGATGGTCTTCTTCACTTGTCTTTTCTTCAACTGATCTTAGATGATGTCTTTGGTTGATGCTCAGTACTTAGCAAGTCTTTGGATGATATTCTATACTTAGTAACTTCTAGTTAGAATCTAAACAACACATGTTCTAATTCATTCTAAGTCTTACTGAATATTTGGTTTTGTTATTATCAAATCCTATGTATTTTAATAGACAGATATGATTATTGAGTTGAAATGATTATCTCCCAAACATAGGTGACTAGAAAGATTAGCATGCAAAATGTTTACCACTTTACTAGAATAATATAAGTAGGAAACCTGTGTTTATCCTACTTTATATTAGACTTGTACAAAATGGTGAACACTAGAAGAAGTGGGAATGTAACTACTCCTCAATCTAGGACTAGTAGGCCACAAGATGGTGACACAAACAGTAATACTAATGTAGCAATACCACCCCAAACTAGATCTATACCGCAAGTAAATCCTTTGATTAGACCTACACCTACCCCAATTGATAGACCTTGAGTAGCAGAGGAAGTCCATGATGAATATTATGAACATATTGTGTAGGAGATAATAGATACAAAGTTTGGGAAAGCACTACAAGTCAAAAAGTTTTTTGTTAAGATGAATTTTGAAAACCATGTCTGTTGTACAATTATGGGGTACAAAATAAGACAATCAAATATATTAATTACAAACACTAACAATACTATTGGCAAGTTCATAATTTAGCGCTAACTCAATATTGGTCAAGTAAAACAATTAAATTATTAGATATCTATAGCTAGATTGTGCATACATACAAATTACATTTTAGTGTTGGACAAAAACACAATGAATATGCAAGTTATGAAAACTTTATATTATTCAAATTATCAATGAACGTTACTTCGGGTTTATTGAATAACAATTTAAACAATTACTTACTATAGGTATTCTGGAACTTCTATGACTACATTATCTAAATTAACATAAAAGTTGTCATTAATAAGATTATTTATGACAAAATATAGTGTTTATAAAACATAATTTGATGTCATTTTTAAAAAGTCAAATTTATCATACTCTCCTTAATAATCATTGTCCCAATATTATTGTCCACTATACTATTTTTATTCGTCTCAAAATGATTTGTCCACTTCTTAAATAAGACTATTATTAATTGTTATTTTTCCTATTTTACCCTTAATTAATTACTATTATTACAAATTTCACATGTCAATGATGTATTAATGTAAGGCTAAAAGTAAGGCTATGAATTCGGGTCGGGTTTGTGTTATCGGATTAGAGTCGTTCGGGTTCGGGTCAGTTTCATGTCGAC
>JAUEJL010135249.1:0-23275 GCA_032274825.1 Drosophyllum lusitanicum | reverse complement strand
ACACGCGTAGCTGGTCTCTTAGTCAAAACCGAAAGCTCAACAAACAATCAAACACAAATAATATCTCAATCATACAGCACATTAATAACAATCCGTTTTCAAACTAAACAGTCAATCAAACACAGTCATAAACATCACATCAATCACCATCATAACCTTTACCATCCGTGAGTTCACATCCACTCACCTCTTGTTCTCAAATACGGCACTCAGAAATCTAATGTTACTGAGTCTTTGTGTTTCCTGAAAACATAATAACAGCGAAATCAGTTTCGGATTCGTAAATATATCTGTCCACATATATTTATATCTCAATTTCACATATACACTAAGTTGGTTGCACATATGAATAAGTATATAGCATACCACATCAAAGAGCAAACAAATAACAACAATTCCTGAAAACACGCGGACGCGTCGCGTCCAAATTACCGACGCGTCGCGACACCTTACAAAGGTCGGATCTCACATTCGAAGGTCGGATCCACACATCCGAAAGTCGGATCACCTTTCGAAAGTCGGACCAAAGGTCGGATGAAAAGGGTCGGATGAACGTTCGTGCGAAAGTCTGATCAAAGCTTATGCGAAAGTCGGACCATGTCGGGAACGCGTCGCGTCCCCCTATTGGACACGTCGCGTCGCGACTGAACGTGCAACAACTTCTTGTTCTTCTTCAAAACCCAGCCGACTTTACACAATCTTTAACTTAATTTCAACATCTGAATTCTTACAAAAACACTTCTAAAACATATACAAACCTCATATTTCATGTATACAAACATCATAGATACCTCAAAATCAATTAAAACATCAAAACTAAGAAAACCCATCAATCAAGTAAGCTTTCTAAAGCTTCAAGTTCATCAACAATGGAGTTCTTCATATTTCTAGCATCATACTCAGTAAAAACATAATCAAACTAGCATGAATCTTTATCTAAACATGTAACGGCCCGCCTTTGGTGCTCACATCGTGGCCCTGGCCCGGCACCGTTAGGTCTACATCCCAATACACCCCAACCCATCTGGTAGCCAATTTAATTAATTTGGACCTCACCCGGGTTGTTGCCAAGGTTTGAACCCTTGACCTTTAATAACCAGCTTTCGTGAGTACTATCACCAGCTGCGCTCTTTTTTGTAACTCCCGGTCGACGCCTACCGGTTCATCTCCGGCGCTATCCGTTCCGGCGCTATCCATTCTGGCGTGTTAGGTCTACAGCCTGATACACCCCAACCCCTCTGTTAGCCAATTTAATTAATTTGGACCTCACCCTGGTTGTTGCTAAGGTTTGAACCCTTGACCTTTAATAGCCAGCTTTCCTGAGTACTATCACCAGTTGAGCTGCAACTTGATACGCTAATATCATTGAGTACTCTTAATCTTAAAGAGTATAAGTATTCCGGTAAAGTTGGAGTTATAAAGATTTCAAAAGCAACGCTGATCAAGTTGTATCCTTCTTGTATTGCCGAAGAAAACTTTTATGGAGAGGTTTTAATCCCTATTCCAATAATGAAATTTGAGCTTTGCTTATGCTTGGTTGATATGACAATCTAATTTTAAAGGATTGTTGGCATACGATGATTTTTATGATAAGGAGTTTAATGAAGGTTTATCTTCTTATTAGCTACAACTGCAAATTCGTCTCAAGGTGGAGATCGTTGGATATGATCCGAATTTGGCCTAGCCAAGTGAGCCCTTGACCCATTTACTTCACGAATTAGATTGGGACTCTGATCAATATTAGGGTTAATTTTTCATTATATATATAGTGGTGGCCAAGTTTAATATACATAGAGAGATTTAATGTTATTGGTCGAAACCTATAATTTAGCTTGATAGCTTTTCTTTGTTTTTCATAGGTTTAGGTTAGATTTTAATTACCAGTGTTTTTGTAACATTCTCATATTTTTCCCATATAGTAATATCATCGGTTGTGCCTGTGGTTTTTTACCCGTAAAGGGTTTTCTACGTTAAATCTTGGTGTTCTTATTTATTCGTATTTCATTTCTACGTGGTTTGATATATTTATTTTACAACAGCCTATTTTAAACAAATTTGAGTTTGATTGACCTATTTAACCATATTTTAACCATGACGACTAACCCAATACTAATCATAGTTCATCAATTTAAGCCAAGCATATGCTTAAATGATTAATTTTAACCATGACTTATCACTTTGAACAAGCAACCCATTAACCTATTTGGTTTTAAGTACGAGTGTAATTGATCAATATTGGTTGTATTCACCTATTGAATAAAAGTATAACCTTGATTAATCAATATTGTCCATGAAACAAAATTCCCTATCCCTATCCCCAATCAACTTAGGGATTTTACGGCCAAACCAGGTCTGGTATTGGGTACGTGTTTTTTAGGACATCCTTGGTAATTAGACAATTATATTATAATACGTAATAAAAGCTTAGTTTATGCAAGAAAAATACTTCCCTGAAAATGAGTCGACAAGAAACCCATCTCCGTAATCAATTTTTCCCAAAACACAACCCAAATTTTATTTTATGGGAAAATGAGTCGACACAAAACACGACTCAAACCGAACAAGAAATTAAGGGACACGAAAACGAATCAAATTACCAGGCCTACTACTGTTGGTCATCGTTCTTTTTACTACCGGTGATATTATAATTAGACTAGTAATTAATGCAATATTATTGAAATAATATGGTTACTTTTTAACAACTTATTTTTAACTCAACGAATTGGCAATTGTCCATTCATATTAGCTTCTGAACTGAACAAATAGCGTGTTTCATCTCTTAAGGTTCAAATTAGTTATGTTTTATAACTTTATGACCCATTTAACTTTTTTTTGAAAGGCTAGAAGGAATTATATTATAATCATTATCAAAGTTTATGTACAAAATGGCTCTCCAAGTTGGAGAACCGAATAGTTAATTGACTCCCATACGACGATGCTTGAAACCCAAACCTCCCATTTGATCGTATTTCTGTAAATCCTATTTGATATCCACAAGAAAGTTAGCCTAACAATGGTATCAAAAGCATTCCAAACAAGCACCTTGCCCTTTTCTTAAATTAACGCATGAATCACTTTGTTCCTCCAATTCCAAATTAAAGTTCCCAAATAGTTGAGTAGATGGTAGCTACAAAAATCTTTGACACCAGGATCTCTTTAAATATCGCTTTGAGCAATGTTAGAGATGCTAAGGACAGGCTAGATAAAAAAGAACTTCCCATTTAACTTTAATCATTTATCTATTAATGGGGTGTTCAAAACCGGATATCCGAAATTTTCGGATAGTTGGTTTCAATATCCGAATCCGAATCCGAAATTTCGGAAATCCGAATTTCGGATATCCGAAATTTCGGATTCGGATATCGGATATCCGAAATATCCGGAAATTTCAAAAACTTGTACTTTCTTATATTCTTTTTAAAATATAATTATTAAATAACCATATTTTAAACTTTAATCACCAAAAAATAGCTAAAATATGCTTTAAAATGAAAAATACTTGTATATAAAACTATATATGTTAAAAAAATCAAATAAATAAGAAATATAAAAATAAAAAAATAAAAAATAAATTTCGGATATCGGATATCCGAATATCCAAAACATTAGAAAATCATTATCCGAATCTGAATCCGAAAATTCGGATATCCGAATTTCGGATAATTTCGGATCGGATTTTCGGATATTAAAATCGGATACTCGGATTCGGATTATTTTGAACACCCCTATCTATTAACACATTTGAGTTTAGCTTTATAGGGCAGAATTATTGTGAGAATGAATATTTAAGTAAGAATGAGAAAACAAATCATAACCATCAAATAGATGTTCTAACGTACGGTCACAATTCACCCATTACAATTCATGGTCGTAATAAAATGAAGGACGAAATGTAGACATCCGATCAAATTAAATGAAAGTTCGGATGAAGTCTCTCATTTTCACCTAAACATCCATTCTCATTTGGATCTTCCACTAGCTTTATTTCTATTTGACCAGCGTTAGCCATTTAACTTTATATCAATTCTATTATATACAAGTCAATCTGTTTAGTTTCTAATTAAAGTATTTTTTTGAAACTTCACCCATAATATGAATTAAACAATATATTAAAAAATAAACGAAGATTGCTAAACTTTGATTATAAAATTTGCGCTAATTAAGGTAGTCCAAGACACATGAAATTTCAAGTCACTGATGGTTTCTAGTTGTAGATTTGAGTTATTACATGGTGATTTTACTTATGTGTTTATATTCATTTAAAATTTTTTACTTAAAGTATTTAATTATTGGATAATTCTCTAATATTTAGTAATTAGTACAATACGTGGCAAGAAAACATACATATGTTTTTGTGATGGATGATGTATTAGTAGTCCATTCGCATTAACATCTATCAAACAAAACATTTATCATCCTTATTGCGATGTTATGAAATTCCAAGTTAATGATAAATGTAGGTGGCAATCACTTCAAAGTTGATGAGAAAAATGTAGTTGGCATTCACTTCGATATTTATTTTCTTTACCAAGATCCTATTTAAAAGTTGGTGGAGAATAAAAAGCGAACGCTTATCCTTGAGACATCTTAAACATATTTCTAAATATGAACTCGAGGCAACAAGTATTGTGCTTACCATCTTCTGGTCATGTTAATCTCCTCTTTTATAGTCTTGTTCTATTTCTATATTATGTCGTCATATCTGCTTCTTATGACGGAAATGAGACTGATCATGAGGCTTTGCTGAAGATCAAATCGATGATCACGTCCACAGATCCATATGGACCACTAGCCTCATGGAACTCTTCCTTCCATTTTTGTGATTGGAGTGGTGTTGAATGTGGAAAGCGTCATAGAAGAGTGACTTCTTTGCAACTACGTTCACTAGGCCTAAAAGGCACTTTGTCTCCTCATATAGGGAACCTGAGCTTCCTTCGTGAGATTTCTCTCTTTAATAATAGCTTTCAAGGAGCCATTCCTAATGAACTAGGTCGTCTATCCAGGCCACGTATCCTTTATCTTCATCAAAACAAATTCAACAGTACCATTCCATCTAACTTATCTCGTTGTTATAACCTTGAACAGCTTTGGCTTGGTAATAATAAGCTAGTTGGAAGCACACCCAAGGAGATCGGTAGCCTCTCAAAACTTACTTTTTTTATAGTTCAAGTAAATAACTTAACAGGCGGTATCCCCCTTTTCCTAGGAAATATTACATCATTGGAAGTCGTCTCATTTGCTGAAAATCCATTAGGTGGGAAAATTCCAGACACCTTAGGCCATTTGAAAATGTTAAGAGTTTTTTACATTGGGGGTTGCAACTTATATGGAACCATCCCTCATTCCGTGTATAACCTTTCTCTCCTAACTAATATTACCTTGGCTGAAAATCAAATTAGTGGTAGCCTTCCTTCTAACATAGGTTTAATGCTCCCTCAACTAGTTTACCTTCACTTACGGGCTAACCAACTCACCGGATTTCTTCCATTCTCAATATCGAATTGTTCAAGATTAAGACTTCTTTCATTGTCTGAAAACATGTTTAGTGGGAAGTTGATAATCGATTTTACAAAACTAAGAGATATAATATCAGTAAGCTTAGGTGCTAACCTCTTCGGAAGCAAAGAAGATGATGAAATGAAGTTTATTGATACTTTGAAAAATTGCACTAATTTAGAGTTCTTAAGTCTCGGTGATTGCAAGTTTCAAGGAGTGCTCTCTAGATCAATTGGTAATCTTTCTGATCAACTCCATACTCTAGAATTAGGAAAAAATCAGTTGTATGGAAACATTCCTTTAACTCTGGGTAATCTAGTTGGCCTGACTTATTTACATTTAGGATCTAACCATTTTACAGGAAATATTCCATCAACCATTGGTAAGCTTCAAAAGCTACAAGTTGTTGGTATAGACGAAAATCAACTCTCAGGGCCAATTCCTGATTCTATAGGGAACCTATCAATGTTGAACACACTTAGTATTTTTTCAAACATGTTGGAAGGGAATATACCGTCAAGCCTGGGAAATTGTCATCAACTATATTTCCTGGACCTATATGATAATAAACTCAACGGGGCAATACCCACACAACTTCTTCAACTTTCATCTCTATCCATATCATTGAATCTTTCTCAAAACAACCTATCTGGTTCACTTCCAACGGAGGTTGGAGACCTCAAGAAGCTGAACTATTTGGATTTATCTAATAACAATCTATCCGGTGACATTCCAAGTAACCTTGGTGGCTGTATTAGCCTTTCTAAGTTGTCTCTCAAAGGCAACTTATTTCAAGGCATGATATCGCCATCATTAAGTTCCTTGAGAGGATTGGAGGAACTAGATCTTTCTCACAATAAGTTATCAGGCCAAATTCCTCGATTCTTGGAACAATTTCACTAAAAATATTAAACCTATCATTCAATGATTTTGATGGTGAAGTACCAATGGTTGGACTATTCGATAATGCAAGTGCATTCTCTGTTTTAGGGAATAACAAGCTTTGTGGCGGCATGGTTGAACTTGGATTACCTAAATGTATGAAAACAAAGAAAAATAAAAAAAGGTTTCCAGTGTTTGTAATTGTCATTTTGGTTACGTCCACACTTATCACCATAATATGTTTAATCTATGTTTGGTGTAAGAAGAAAACCAATAGCCAATTGTCTCAATCATTAACGAGTGAACGATACTTGCAAGTTTCATATGGGCAACTTTTCAAGGCTACCAATGGGTTTTCCGAAGCCAATTTGATTGGAATTGGTGGCTTTAGCTCCGTTTATAAAGGTGTCCTTCATACTAATGATACATTGGTCGCAATAAAAGTTCTACATCTACAAAATCAAGGAGCTGAAAGAAGCTTTATAAGGGAATGTGAAGTATGGCGGAGCATTCGACACCGGAATTTGTTGAAGATCATAACTTCTTGTTCAAGTGTTGACTTTCAAGGAAATGAGTTTAAAGCTTTGGTATACGAGTTCATGCCTAATGGGAGTTTAAATGATTGGTTACATTCAAGTACAAGTCAATCAAGTCTTAATCTTCTTCAAAGAATAAATATTCTATTGGATGTTGCATCTGCACTTGATTATATTCACAATCACTGTCAACCACCCCTTGTTCATGGCGACTTAAAGCCTAGCAACATTTTACTCAGTGATGATATGATAGCTCATGTTGGAGACTTTGGTTTAGCTCGATTTTGTGGAACAATTTCAAACCAAAATAGCTCAACCGGGGTTAGAGGAACAATTGGGTATGTTGCTCCAAGTAATATTTCATGTATTTATAGATGTCATATCTAGTTCTGGTATTACCATTTTTGAAGTATTTCATCTAAGTTGCAGAGTATGGTCTCGGGAGTGAGATGACAAGTAGCGGAGATGTGTATAGTTTTGGTATATTATCGCTAGAGGTGATGACAGGGAAAAGGCCAACTGACGACATCTTTAATGAAAGCCTTAGCCTTCATAAATTCTCTTGCATGGCTTTGCCAGACCGTGTAACCGACGTTATCAATGGAGACATTCTGAATTTATATCAAGAGGGTGAAATTGCTATGCAAAATAAGGAAGAAAATTCAAAGAATGTTTATCAAGATGATGAAATTGCTTTGCAAAATAAGGAAACAAATGCAACGAAAATAGAGGAATGTCTAGCTGCTGCTGTTAAGATTGGAGTATCATGCTCGGTGGATTCCCCACCGGAACGAATGAATATTAAAAAGGTTATACACGAATTGAAACATATTCGCGATGCACTTCGAAATACTTGAGGTACTATGTTCTCCCTCTTTATATTTTACATTAGAAGATCTTCACCTATTTTCATTATGTGCAACACTTGTTTGATTGGACATAACACTATGTATATATGGGTTCTTTTAGGAATATGGCTTCATTATTCTACATGCATGCAAATGCTCTTCCAGGTCCAATATCCAGCTTGCATAGGGCAGTTGAAAGAAGCTGCATCAATGAGATAGCAACATGCGACGAAAATGTTTGTTATTTAGTTTAATTTCTTGCAGACATAAGTTATTTAGTTTAATTTCTTGCAGACATAAAAGTATACGACTTTTCTAAAAACAATATGCTATGAAAATGTGGCTTATATGTCTCCTTGACTACTATATATCATATTATCTGATTTTTAACTTGGTAACATGATTCTAAGGTTGAATTATATCATAGTATCAGATTTCTAAAGAGAAGCTAGTAATTATATAATTGAAATGACATCCCTTTATTTTTTTTACTCCATATTATTTATAAATGTTGCAAGGTTACTTAATTACATTGAAGATTTATAAAGAAACTTTATAAAATTGAAAAATTTAGGAGAAAATAGGAGGTAATTTTGTGGTAAGAACATATTGCACAAAAATAAGAGTTAATTGGTCAAATAGTCCTTTAACTTAGCAATCTCTATTGATTTAGTCTTTTAACTTTAAAAGTGGTGAATATTGTCCTTTATGAACCATTTTGTGACGAGTTTGGTCCTTTCTAACGTTGACCGTTAGTCAACTATGTTAAAATAAGGTAAAATGAAGATTTTACACTTATCTTTATTATTTATTCATTAAATTAAATTTTATTAATATTTATTATAGGTTTACCACAACTTTTAAAAGTAACAATATAAAATTGAAAATCATAAGTCTCCACATTCTCTCTTTACACATTAAAACAACCACCGGACATCACCACCACTTCTCTCTTTCTATTTCTCCTCTATATCCGGTCACCACCACAATCACAATCTCCGGTTGCCACCACTGCCACTACATCTCACCACTGCCAACCACCATCAACAAATCTCTAAAAAAAAACGACTACAGAAGAAACAACCTTTCAGATCTAAAGAACAAGAAGACACACACACAAACTCAAATAGACAAACACACTTATACAGACACATACATACACACACATACCCACCACCACCGCACACCACCACAGTTTAAATCGAAAGTCTTTGAAGAACAATCAACGAAATCTGAAAATCAATCTAGAAAAACCCTTAAGTAGAAGCCCTAAATCTGAAAAAACAATCAACTATGTTGGGTTGAAGATGTTGTTTGAAGTTTGTTTGGTAGTTGATGCTGACAATGTTGAAGATTACTACTGGTGAATAATGTTAATGTTACTTGAATAACTTAATACTGTTTGTGTGTAGTTAGTACTGATAGAAGAAGTGTTAGTGCAGGTGATCAAAATGAATACCAGTGGTGTTAAAGTTAATGCTGCTAGATCAAGGTTAGTGCTGATATAACAAACTTAGTACTGTTTGAAGGAAGTTGATGTTGTTTGTGAAGAAAACAGAGTTAATGCTGCTATTCGTGATAAGGATTAATTCCTTCATAGGGATGATAATTATGGATAAGACGTGTTGTTATCTATCCGTAATTAAATGATTCCATTAGCGTAAATAGTTGATTCTGTTTTGTAATCATTTTTACTATAAATATTTGTTTGTATGCAGATGTAGAAGTTTGTGTGCATACGTATGTGTGATTAGAATTTTAGTCTAAAGATTATTCTTGATCGCTACAATAGAGAAGTATTGTACGTCTGTTGAATCATTCATTATCAACAGATTGGGGGCTTTAATAGTTATTTCTTTGTAACTATTTGGATCAAGTGATCAATACAAAATTCCTTGTTACTCAAAGAGTTATTCCGCAAACTTCTTTGTTTATTCTTGGATTGTTCGTGTGTGTTTGTTTGTTCATAAATCCGATCCTGACAAGTGGAATCAGAGCCAATAATAGGCTTTTGATCTAAGATCAACAAGGATTTCAATATTTTTTTATTCAAATAACTGTTTTTTATAAGTCATGGCTGAAATGAATGAGTGAGTTATGGTCTCCAAAGTTCCAATGTTAAAATCAAATGATTTTGACATGTGGAAACTTCGCATTAAGCAATACATCCTACTCACTGTTATACTATGTGGGATGTTATTGAAAATGGCAATGTAAAGAAAATGCCTCCTCCATCAGTTTAGCATGTGCAATGATGCAAAGAAACAATGGGAAACATTGAAGAAAAGATTTGTAGAAAGCAAAAGCACCAAAAGAAATCAAAGGTCTTATTTGAAGCAACAATATGAAAACTTTAAGGCTAAAAAGGAAGAATCAACGACACAAACCTTTGATAGGTTTAACAAGCTTATTGGAGAAGTAGCAACTGCAGGTGTCAAAATTGACCAAGATGATATGAATAGGAAGTTTATCAGATCTTTTGAAGAAAAATGGACTATGTACACTGTGTCTTTCAGGAAAAGTGATGAGTTGAAAGACAAAGAGCTTGATGATTTGTATAATGATCTAAGAGTTTTTGAGTGTGAAGTTGAGGCAAAGAGAAAGACTTTAGGTTCTTCTCAAAATGTTGCCTTTCTGTCTTCTATTGGAAGTGGATCTGACAGTTCAAACAATTCAAAGTATGCGGGAGTGTCTAATCAACAAATCAAATCTGAAAACATAAGTGATACTATCTTAGAAGCTTTTATCGCTAGTCATGTACACTCTACACTAACTAATGCTGATCTGGACTAGATTCAACCAGATGACCCGGAAGAAATGGATATCAAGTGGCAAATGGCAGTGCTCGCCATGAGAGCTAAAAGGTTCATTCAAAAGACTGGTAGAAAGAACTTTGATTTAAAAATGGAGGATAATGCTGGATTTGATAAGAGCAAGGTTGAATGTTACAAATGCCACAAGATGGGACACTTTGCAAAGGAGTGTAGGAGTGAAATAAGGCAAGAAATCTCTAGAGAAACAACATTGGTATCTTAAGATGAACTTGGATTATGATTGGAGTGATCATGCAGAATATGGCACACAAAATCAAACACTGATGGCAGACATCACACCAACGCCTACTATTCCAAAAGAGGTAAAAGCTAAAATTTGTTCAAAAGAATACATTCACACTGTTAAGAAATATGGAGATCATAATGAAGTCATGTGAGATACTTTGACTAAGTGGGAAGAAAGAAGGAGAGAGACTTGCTAGATCATAGGAAGTTTTGAGGAGCAAGTAAGAGCATATGTTAAGAATGAAAAACAATACCAGGATCACCTTGCTTATGCAAAACGGGAGAAAGAAGAGTTAACTTTAAAGTTAGAAAAGGCTTTGAAGCAACTCAAGGAAGCTAAGAAAGAATCTGATAGAGTTAAGTATGATGTAGAAAAATTAAAATATGCTCCCACAACAGTTGAAAATTTGATTAAGTCTCAAATTCATGAGAAGCTCAAATCAGAAATAAGTTACAAGAGTATTGCACCTCCTTACAGTCAAAACTATATTCCACCCACAAAGGATGTAGTTGCTAAGTACATAAATGAGAAAATTCCCTTAGAGGCTACTAAGATTGATGCTAGTTCATCCACTTGTAGGAAGGATGAAGAAGATGAAATAGAGGAATGTGAAGTGGATAAGTCTGAAAAAGAGATGAGAAATGTAGTTAAGCATGAAAATATTCCTTAAGAAAATTGTATAATCACTAATGAATTTGGAGGATCTTCTTATGTTAAATTTTAGAGAGTCAAAGAAAAGGATAAGGTAGTTGAGTCAACTATTAAAAATATACATTGTTCTTGCTGCAATAATCACACCTCCACAGTTAGAGGAAATAAGAGGAACTTGACACAACAAATGACACAGAATTATGGTATCAATATTAAAGCTCTTAAACCAAAACCATGCTTTATCTGTGGAAAAACAAATTACCTTGCAAAAACATGTTTCTTTAATCCAATCAACAAAAGAAATCAGTTCAGATATGAAAGAACAAAGGTATTTTCAAGAAATGTGCAAAACATTAAATATAACAAACCAGCAACACCAAGGGTTGTTAATACTGTCAGGGCTAAGCAACCAGTGTTCAAAGCAAAATCAAAAGTTTTTCAAAAACCATTCAAGCCTGAAAAGAAAGTGTGGGTAAAAATAGATCAAACTAGTTCAAAATCTCAAGCTAGTTCTTCTACAAGCACCCATAAAGAACAAAAAATGAAAACATCCATTAGTGTTGATTCCATTGTTATTACTGATGAGGCTATTGGTACTGAAACAATTGTTATTACCGATTGCTCTGTTTCTACTGCCAATTAGGGGTGTCATTCGGTTATTTTTTCGGTTATCGGTTAATTCGGGTTGGGTAATTCGGTTATTTTAATTATAGGATATTAATAGCTAACCGAACCGTATTTAATATTCGGGTATCGGTTATGGGTAGATTCGGGTACGTTTCGGTTGTAACGGGTATCGGGTATAACCGAAAATACTAACTTTGATCTATTTTATGCATTTGATGATTTATTTTTAATAGCAAATAAAATACAATTATCACCGCAAAAAGAAACCAAGCTAAACAAAAGCTGTAAACAAACCAAGCTAAACTAATAAACGTATATAAATATTTTTCAATCTTTTTTAGTGTATATAATTATTGTTATACAAAGTAAACAAAACTAAAGAACTAAATTCTCACTTTTATTCTACAAATTAAACCAAGTTAAACAAAACAATTTTTTTACAAAATTAAAGATTTTACATTCAGATTATATTAGGGATGATTTTTTAAATTTTTAGATGATTTAATTGTTATTAAGTTATTTATCTAGACATATACGAGACTTTACAACTTTTGAAAGTATATTAATGTAATTTAGAGGTTTGAAAGATATATATGTAATTAACAAAGTTTATACGAAAATAAATTAAATTCCTTTTTCATTTTTTGCAGGTAATTCGGGTATACCCAAATGGATAATAGTTTAACCGATAACCGAACCGTAATTAAAACGGGTAACCTGAACTAACCGATCAAGCCTACCCGATAACCGTTTTAACCGACCCGATTTAACCAAACATTGAACCGGTAGGTTGATTATTTCGGTAATCAGTTATTTTCGACAGGCCTACTGCCAATACTAAAATGTCTCAAAATACCCAAGTCACGATGTTATAAATTATGATGATCTCAGAAAATCTAAAGTGTTAAAGGAAATAAGCTACATTGATGCTCAAGGATAACCCAAGACCACCAAGAGATTGATCATTTAATTTAGCAGGTCAGGTCAGAGACAGCTCTAGGCACATAACAGGAGACATTTCATGTCTTCAAAAGGTTCTGAAGTGAATTGATGGTAAAGTTCTTTTGTTATTTGTGGTAGTAGTTTTTAAAAGAGAAAGAATCACAGGTAAGGATATGATTGGTACTGGCATAATCAATTTTCAGGATGTTTCCATATTGAATGTCTCAAAATCATCTTAATACTGCTTAGTACAGGTGTTACTAAGGTTTTGATCATTTAATTTATGTATCCTCAATACTTGCAAACTGTTTTTGATATTGAAATTCACGGCTTATCACAATCCAATGAAAAATATGTGACACCCTCTCATACAAAGAAAGTTTTTGCAAATATGAGAAGGGTTGGAAAAGATTTTTCTCACACTATCACTCCTTTGTTCTCTACAATGGTAGGAGTGACCACTACATCAACTAGTGAGGGACCAAGCCAGCAACCCACATTATCTGGCACACCTCTTGAGTCTCTTCCCACACCAGCATCACCACAACAACCACCTCAGTCACTTGTTCAACCGCAATCACAAGCCCCATCTCTGAGAACTTCAAAAAGAAAATGGACTGCGAGAGTTCCTTCCTCTCCCAAGTCCTCTACCCCTCATACTGAATTCCCTAAAATGAAGGATTCTCCATTTGAGAATATCAAAAGGGAACCTCTAGAGCTGTATCCCAAGCTCTATGATCACTAAGGAGATGGGTGATCATTTGGTGAGGGCTCACAGTACTGAGAAAGTACAAGGTACTCCTCAGGTTTGTGTGAACATAATTAAGACCCGATCCAAGGCAACCACCGGCAAGGGTGCTTCTTCGGAAACTCACTTGCAGGAGGGACCCCGAGGCCAAGAAAACAAGGGGGAAGTAAATGTTCAAGCTAGGCATGAGATTGCTTCTAATTCTGTTCCCAAGGATTCCCCAACGATGGTGAACACGTCTAATAGGGATGAGGGTAGTGTTGACTATACAGAATTGACGGCTATGATAAAACTATCTTGAAAGAACTTTTGTCTCAAAGTTCAATTATCACACGTCAACAGAAAGAGATTGTTATGTTAAAAGCTTAAGTATCTAAGTTAATGAAAGATAAGAAGTGAAAGAAAGACTCTTCCTTTAGCTCCTCTAGCTTTTAAGAGGATGCTACCAAAAAGTGGGAGAAGTCAAGTCAAATAGATGATGAAACAGAGAAATCAACTGAGAAACCAACTGAAGATGACAAGATTGATTATAAAGGTAAGGAGGTTCAAGCTGAGAAAGAGAAATAACAAACTGTTTTCAAGCCAAGGTTCTTAAGGCCAAGATGGAAGGGAGTAGTGATTGGTGGAAGAAAAGAATCATCAAGTGCTGCAGAACCAGAGGTTGTTGAACTTGAATCAAGATACAAGAGAAAAGGTAAAGTCGTGGCTGAACCTTCTAAGAAACAAAGAAACAAATTGATGCTAATGAGGAATTCGTCAGAGCATTGAAAGAAGAAGAATAGGAGCTATTTCAAGGACATTTTGAAGCAGAGATTGTGAAGGAAAAAGATGATGAAAAGAAGGAGTTTGTTGAGAAGGAAGAGGAGGAGAAAGAGGAAAATAGAACGAATCACAAGTTGAAGCTGAAGAGGGATGTAGTGCCTTTGAGTATCAAACCTCCTATGCTGATAGACTGGGATGTAGTAATGAAGGGTGACGAAAATAAATACAAATTGATTAAGAGTTGATAAGTGTGAAGTGTGTTATTATAATTTTGTAAGGATTCTGAAGGAGATTGATAGAGAGGATCTTGAAAGGATGTACAAGATTCGGTTAGGTAAGTATGGAGAAGTGGTTGATGATGAAATTGATGAGGATGATCTTTATGTGTTGATATAGATAGCTATAGAGTTTCTGTTCATGATGTCTGATCTGATGAGAGTTCAACATTTGTTCAATCAGAGTGGTATTTCCTTGATTGTATGAATGATGTGTGAGAAATGTGGTGTTCATTATGTGTTAACTTCAAATGGAAGGTATGGGTTCTTTCAGAAATTCTCTTATGGCTGTATATCTTGTTTCAAGGGTGAGGTATTTGATATATGAAATGGAGAGAAGAAAGTGAGGAAAAGGAGTTTTGGTAGCATCCCCAACATGCAGTCTAAATGAATAAGAAACTTATTGCTTGACAGCATAAGTTTAGGGGGAGATTATTGGGTTGAAGATGCTATTTGAAGTTTGTTTGGTAGTTAATGCTAACAAAGTTGAAGATTACTACTGGTGAATAATGTTAATGCTGCTTGAATAACTTAATACTGTTTGTGTGTAGTTAGTACTGATAGGAGAAGTTTTAGTGCTGGTGATCAAAGTTAATACTAGTGGTGTTAAAGTTGATGCTGCTAGATCAAGGTTAGTGCTGCTATAACAAACTTAGTACTGTTTGAAGGAAGTTGATACTATTTGTGAAGAAAACAGAGTTAATGATGTTATTCGTGATAAGGATGAATTCCTTCATTTTTGGATGAATTTGTTTTTTGTTTATTCTTGGATTGTTCGTGTGTGTTTGTTTGTTCATAAATCCGATCATGACAAACACAACTCAAATCTGAAAAAAACCTTAAACCGACAACTCAAATCGAAGATGAAAGTGAATAATATGAACATATCAGCAACTTCAGTTCTTCCAAGGGTTACGGTGCTCAGGTTGTGGCGGCGGTGCTCAAAGGACAGTGGTGGCTGCTTTTCAAGGGTAGTGAGGAGAGTGCAGTGGTGGAGAGGTGGTCCTTGGAAAGAGAAAGAGGATAGAGTAGGGAGTGTGGTGGCGGTGGCGGTAGATGGTGGTTGTAGGTGGTGGAGGCGTCAGTATAGAATTAGAGGGAGAGGTGAGTGAGGTGAGTGAGCTGAGAGAGGTGATAGAGTGAGAAAGGAAGGAGAGAGTGCGTGTGTGTGTATAGAGGGAGATATATACATATATATTTATTTAAAAAAGATTATATATTATTTCCCTTATTTTAATTAATAAAAAAGTTATAAAAGCAGGTAAAAAGACCAAACTACCCTTGATTTAACAGAGTTGACTAACGACAAACGTTAAAAAGGACTAAGCTTGTCACAAAATGATTCATAAGGACAGTCTTCACCAGTTTTGAAGGTAAATGACTAAATCAATAGAAATGGTTAAGTTAAAGGACCATTTGAACAATTAACTCAAAATGTAATGAAATTAGTTAAAGTGTCATTGTATGATTTTAATTTTATTTTGTTTCACATAATGCAATCAACTTGTAAAAATGCATCATCGTATGCAAAAAGATATCATTATTTGTCTCAAATAATGAAATCTAAGTTGTAAAATTTCTAAAATAATGCAATCAACTTGCATACAATGACACGTAAATCTGAGTGCACGTTTGCCTATGTTTATATGCAAAATAAATAAATATTTTTTTTTCATTTTTGAGAAAAAGATTAAAGAATCACCCCACCTCCCCACTCCAAGCAAGGTTTGGGTTTGTTGAATGTCAGGGAAGGCAATCTAACACAAGATCATTCTTGCTTAGCTTATTGATGTTTTTGAAGTTTATATGAGAGAGTCTCTTATGCCACAAGCAATTCACATTTAAGCTTTTCTTAGTGTAGAGACATGTTTCCTTGGTTGGGTCTGTTGATTTCATATCTAAAATGTAGATATCTTTAATTCCTTTGGCACTTAACAAAGTGTTTCCTTCTTCTTAAAAAATGGAACCTCCTATCTTGGTGAAATGGACCTTATTATTTCCATCACACAATTGACTTATGTTAATGAGATTATACTTAAGGCCCTTAACATATGAGACATTGGATATCTTTAGATTGCCATTCTATAAATCACCATAGCCCGTGGTCTTGTCGTGATTCTCATATTCAAATGTAACCTTTCCTTTGAGTAGTTACTGAGCATAGCCTGTCATGGTTCTAAAGCAGCCATTGTCAAGGTACAAATTTTGATTTCCCTTCACATATAAGGATTTAAAAATGAGTTAGTTACTTTTGGGCATACACTTTTCAATGGATCCCTATGAAATGCACTTAGTTTTCCACATAAAATCAGTTGGACTACTTTTGTTTGAAGAGAATTCAATGTCATGATCATTTTTTGACAAATGTCTAGTCTTTCTTTCTTGAAGACAGTTAGTTGCTTTATGTTTTTTACTCCCACACTTGAAGCATTATTGGTTTTTAGAGTGTTTTAGGTTTTTAACGGTTTTCTTTGAAAGCTTGTGATAAACTTTGTCGGTCTTTTGATTCTTAGAAAGCATCGGTTAACCAACCTAACCATTCAACAACTTGAGTTGATTATGCAAATCTTAAAAATCTTAATTTTTGGAATCCTCGGTTTTAATAAAGGTCTTAGAACCAATTTAAGTGTAGTAGGTTTAGGCAAAATGATTTCATTAACTATATTTCCTTCACAGAGAATAAGATTCCTTTTGATCAACTAAGCATTGATCAAATAAGGATTGATCAGCTGAACATGGATCTGCTGAGCGTTCATTATCTGTTCTCTAATAAGCTAAGTTAAAGGAACTAGCTATCAACTTATCAGATTGTAATACATTGGAAACAAAATCATCATCTTTCGAGGGTGGACAACTGAGGAATCAACACATGATTCCTCATATTTACTCTTTTCACTTGATTTGGCTAACCCAACATGTCGTATCTTAACAACACATGTTAGCATAATTTCTAGCCTATTAAAAATGATAGTTTTGTTAACATCAAATTTTATATATTTTAATAAGCTGGTTTGATTCTTGGGTTGAAATGATTATCTTCCCAACATGGATCATTAGTGTACCTTAAGGTGTATAAACACCAAATTAACAAGAATCTATAACATGCAATATCCAAATCACCATAGATTTGGCATAATTCCACTTTCTCTCTCTAGAATATGTACACATGCACAAAATATAAAGATTTAACCTTAGATTCAGATGCTTGATGTTTGTTTTGTTGATAATCAATGCTGAAAACTTGTTTAGGAAGCTTAAATCAGACATGCATAATAAGAAACACCACCGAATCTTCAATTTTAGCACTTTCTCTCTAGCTTTCTTTCTCACCAAGAACATACACTAAATGTGTGTACTAGAACCAATGATATTGAAGAATAGATTCTACATCTTTATATTAACTTGATGTGAGCTTAATTATTCATTAATCTTGTGTTAAACACACTTTCTCCCTCTAAAATTCTCTCTCACACCAAGAACACATAGTAAATGTGTGTGTCCAGAACTTGAAGATGAGAATAATGAGCTCTAATATTTGATTGTTGGCTTGAAATAGATTTAATTATGCTTAATCTCACCTTAATCTTGTGTAATTCGCATTCTAAATCACTTTCTCTCTCTATCACACACTCACACAAATGGCCAGCACACACTAGTGTGTGTAAATGTGTGAATTTGCCCCATTTAATATGAAGTGAGTTTGAGTGAGTACAAATACCTCTTATCCATTTATATACCGCTAATTTTAGAAACGTTATATTTTTGACCTATATGCTAAACCCTTATTTCTTTAATCTTGTTGTGCTTATCATTATATATATATATGGATGAGATCAAATAAAAAAAAATTAAAGTAAAAAGTGTAAGAGGGGTGATTATTTGATCATTTTTCGGTATATACATCAACTGATGATTGTTAGTTCATCATCTTTATTGATTAAAACTAGTTCTTCATCGATTTCTTTTTGATGAATCCAACATATTTATCACTTTTTAGATGAAAGCATTTTGTTCATCAACAAATTATTCCAAAATTTTGGTTTCAAAATCTACATTTGAAAATCTCTTTTGCTCTGTAAAAAGTGATGAATATGTTGGATTTATCAAAAATAAATTGATGAAATTTTTTTATTGTCTCTTACCCTTTTTACCATAAAATCCTTTTTACTTGATCTCCACCCTATATATATATATATATAAAATACTATTTCTGAAATTTAGGGTGTTACATAACTATAATGCTCATATTTCAAAACATATTGACTACGTAATTTTGGTCATAAAATTTATAGTTGATTACATTTTTGGTCTCTATGGTTTGGTAGATTTTACAGTTTTAATCTCTAACTTTTTATTTTTATGGTTTTTATCCCTTACTTTTTATTTTTACGGTTTTGGACCCTAGATGACCAAACCTCCTACAAATTCGGTCTCGGGCCAAAATTTAATGACCAAACTATCCCTATCCTTATTACACCACCACCACTGCCACATTCACCACAACCTCCGTTACACCAATGATCACCTCCATGCATAACCTCCACCACCGTTACACCACCCTCTCTCTAAAACTCTCTCTCTCCCTCTTTCTCTATCTACTACGGGTCTACAAGAATCTAAATCTACCGTTACCCACCTCTAATCCTAAGAACGAAAATCTAAAATCAAAACCCTTGATATGGGGTTTCACCGTCATCATCGCTAGCGTAGATGAACTTGGAGTCCCTAAAAAACAAAACCCAAATATGCAAGATGTGTTCAACAGTGGCAGTTTCTGAAACCCCGTTTGAAGCAAATGAATTACAAATACTAGTTGTCGGTGGCGGCGGTTTTGAAACTTAAACCCCATTTGAAGCGGATGATGTTAAAAACAAAATTGATTGTGATACTGGTGGTCGGCAACGGTGGTTTCGAGCCCTAAAATCTCAATTGAAGGAGATGAAGTTGGTGGTGTTTGTAGGCTGTGTAGGTACAGAGAGGTATAGTGCTATTTTTTAGTAGATAATGTTTGTAGTTGTAGGTTGTGTACTGGTTTGTAGCACAGAGAGAGAGAGAGTGAATGGGCGGCGGTAGTTATGGTGGCAAATTCGTAAAAGGTAGGGGTAGTTTGGTAATTCAATTTTGACCAGGAACCAAATTCGTAAAAGGTTTGGTCGTTTAAGAATCAAAACCGTAAAAATAAAAAGTTAAAATAAAACTATAAAAACCACAAAACCAAATAAACAAAAACGTAATTAACTGAAAAATATCACTACAAATTCCATGGGAAATTTTCGACGGATTTCCTATGGATTTGAGTCAGAAAGCTGGTTTTCAATGGCTTTCCCACGGATTACTTGGGAAAATACCGGGGAATCTGAGGGAAATGATTTTTCCACGAAGCTTTTAGCCACGGTCGATTCCGTGGAAAATCTGAGAGAAACATCCTTTTCACACTGATTTTTCACAGATTTGTCCGACACAAAAGAGGGTGCTCTGTTGTAGTGTATAAAGGAGAATTTAATTAATGTCCTTAAAAACTTTGATAATTACATATATATCCTTATAAAAGTTGAAACTACATGTATATCGTTGTAAATCTTATAAACTCTCGTATATATCCTTTTTAATTATTATCAAACCATTGAAAAATTTATAAAACATATTTAAATTAGTTTATTGTTATCTAAAAACTAATACCATGTAGTATTACATAATTGCCCTTATCCCAAATAAAAAACCACGATTAAAGCCCTGTTTATAATATGTCTTTGCTTCATCTCTCATCTAGGCCTGTCGAAAATAACCGATACCCGAACAAACCGACCGACCCATTCAAAGTTCGGTTACTCCGGGTCGGTTAGATCGGGTAACGGGTAATAGTTTTCGGTTAATCGGGTTACCCATACAAATTGTGGTTCGGTTATCGGTTTAAATATAAAACATTCGGGTATAACCGAATACCCGAATTGGTTTAATAGCAGCCCACATGAAATCAGGCCCACCCCCATTCACAATTACATATTTGTTGTTTCCGACTTTCCCCAACAGCGATTTGTATGTAAACCCAAACACCATCAATAATGGACTAAAGCAGGTAATGCGATTTGCAATCAAACATCAACGATAATCGATTTGCAGTCTCGTACAAAAGTTGATTTGAGGTAATGTGGTTGTTTTCTAGGGCTTCTTTTTCTTAGTCGATTATGAAATTGGAAGTTTGGAACTTTGGAAGTCTAGTCGATAGCCTTTCCAATTTTAAGGTTTATGTTATATTTTTGATTTTCATTTGTTGATTGCTTTGCATCGGTGAGTTTTGGAACATGTTATGCTAGATGTGGGTATTTGCTTTTGTTTGGAACAATCTTACTTTGAAGTTTTTTGGATGTAAGATTGTGTGTATTTGTTGGGTCATATGCTACGATTGAGTTTAAGAACAAAGGAAGTTCAATGTACTTGTTCAGATTGAAGATAAGAAATTTAGTTTTGAGTTGTTTAAAAACGCTTGATGTGGGAAACAAAAGTCTTATTATCTCCACTCCGATTGAAACCGACGGAGACACAATTTTAGAACTTGGAAAAATAATGGGATGAAATATCGTTTGTTGACTTTAGGCTGTTGACTTTAGGCAAAGGCATCGAACTTTTGGGTTGAAATTTTGCTTGAATTGTTAAGAATTGATTTCATTTTCATATCACAGAATTACAGAGGTCAACAAGATTTTGTCTTCTCAAAAGTATGGTTTCCAATCCATCTCCACTAACTCACCATTACGAACGAAGATCTTGATCGATCAGATTTCATATAAGAAAAAGGATCTTTATCGAATGTCAAGAACTCACCGAGAAACTTGGTAGCTTATGAGAAATCAATGACAAAGAATAGTGTTAAAACTTATGGCCTTGAAGTCGCAGAATATGTGGTTTTCTTGTGTGGCAAAGAATAGGTTTAACTGTAGGAGAAGAAACAGTAGTATGTCCAGGAGAACAACAGTCGATTTTAGGGGAATTTACACAAACAATCCCCTGCTCATTGGTTAAAAATCGCTTGAAATCATGGTGGAGTGGAGTAGGTTTTGAGGTTCGATCGATCAAGGAGAGGCGAGACTGGTTCCTCTCGATCCCCTGCTCGTTGGATAGAAATTGCTTGTAATTGTGGACCAGTGAAGATGGGTTTGAGGTTCCAACTAAAAAGATGGGTACGAGACTATGAGCCTTTGAGGTTTCAATCTGATTAGGGCTATAATCTTTCTTTTTTTTAATTTAAGAAAAGGGTAATTATGTAATAGTACATGTTATTGAAGTTTTTAACGACACAGATGAAATTCTCCCAAATATAAATATACAATTCTCATCCTCATGATTGCAACAGTTGAGAGGGTAGAATTCAATAAAATTTCAATTGACCAAAGCTGATTTAGATCATGAGTAGCATATATCTTTTCCCTCTCTTTTACCCAAATACCATATTAGCGTCATATCATTTTTTTCTCTTTTTCTCTCTTTTATCCTAAACCCAAGTATAGTTTAACCCAATATTTTTCCTCTACTTACACTCTCTTATACAGGAACAAAAAAGAAAATGAACGGGTGAGATCAGGTTGGGAAACCGACCCCCTAACCCAAAGAGAGGGGGACGTAGTGGTCAACCCAAGCTGCTCGAATGATCTTTCTTGCTCCCGAATTCAATCAAGTCACCACTACTCAAGGCCTTACAGGGTTAAACAGTGGGAAAAACCTTATCCGTATAATAAATGTAAAAGAAGGTAAAAAGCCTAAAAAAATTGTCAAGTTTTTTTACAATTATTTTTTAGATCCTCTCTTTTGAAAATTTGGTTCTTTTACAATTGAAAGCATAAATCATATCTGTATATTCATGATTTCTTGAAGTTCATATAACAATCTCCATCTAAGTTTACTTTTCCTAAATTAACCCTTAAATTGTGATTCATTAACATTAAAAAATTGTGATTCATTACAAATTATAGAAAAGAGTTAAGAGGCGGTGAATAGAGTACATCAAGATGTGCTTGAAACAAATTTATCCCTAAGGCTATGAGTACGACACTCCATCTTCTCTCTTACTCAAATACCATATCAGCGTTACATCATTTTTTTCTTATTTATCTCTCTTTTACTGAAATACCAGTATAGTCTATCCTAAACTAACATATCTTTTCTCTCTTACCCTAATAACGGTTATGTTTAGGAAAAAATAATAATAAATTTTTGGGTGTGGGGAGCCGAAAGGCTACCTGGCGGGTAGCAAGGAGGAGTACCGGTGTTACCAGCCTCACCCAAAGAACCGGGTGGGGGGCATAAACATTAATAAATATCACCAGAGACCACCCAAACTACATTTTAAATATCTGACCATAATTTGCGTTTATTTCTTCCGGATGAGCTTGATTAAATTTTTCATTAACTGGGCCAAGTCTTCTTCGAAATCTTTAGTGGAAAGTGGGGGAC
>JAUEJL010135238.1:0-11058 GCA_032274825.1 Drosophyllum lusitanicum | reverse complement strand
TATATTTCAAACATATAATGTGAATATTACAAATTAATATTATCTTATTACAACCGCCAACCACCAAGATTAATATAATGCGACTAGTGGTTGGAGTAATTAGGCAGTAAGACTACGTACATATAAATTATAACATTTTTAATGATGCGACTGATTCATGTTCCACATTAGTTATTTGTTTTTTTAAAATAAATCTGTTTACCTTTGTTGTTTGCGGACGGGTAGACATTTAAAGAACAGACTGTTTGTTTATGCAATCACAAAAGAGTTTTGCAGATTTTTTTACATTTATTTTCAACAGAGGTCTATCATTCTCTTTTTTACAATAGACATTCTCACGTATATATCTATAACTTACTCTTGTCTTTGATTTTAACTCCATAACCTTAGTGTTTTAAAATTTGGGTATTTAATTGACCGAGTGTGGCAAACAAATCATTGTTCGACCCATTCAACTACCGGGTCAACCCGATTTTATACACACACATACACACATATGTACATACATAGATATACATACTACATACATACACATGTACATATGTATGCATATGTATGTACGTACATACATACACACATACATATATACATACATACACACATATGGCATATACATACATACATATCAAGTTACGGCTTTTGTTAGTTTTATCGATATTCTTATATCCTTATTCACTTAATTATTACATAAAAAACAAAAAATTAAAGAACCTTAAAACCGAGTGTTTAAAATCGGGTTGGTTTCGATAATTATACTAGAATGTATGGATTTTCCTCACATGTTTATTAAAAAAATTTACATTATAACATGACATTCTTTCAAAGAGTTTCTTAAGTTCAAAAAGCAAACAGTCTTCTTAGTGCAGACTGCAGATATTTAGTCCGCATCTTTTTCTGCAGACATAAAAACAGACAAAAATAAAAATCAAATATTTTATCTCTAAAAAAACAAACATCAACCAAGTATTGATCCATCGTTCACAGGTTTGGACTAAGATCAAATATATCACAATTTTTTTATAATTATTCTCTCCTCCCCTGCAAAGAGCAGAAGGCATAACACTTTAGAGCATCCTTCATTTCTTCTTAACTTCTCCTTCTAAGTAGACTTCCTTCTCTCACTTGAAATTTCTCTCCACGCTAACCGCAAATTAGTCGATGCCAATGTCACCTCCAACATGGATTCACCATCCTAAGCTCGAGGTTAGGCATTGAAATAAGAAACGAACCATCCGATTTCACCACGGCACTCTTTCGCACTCTAGTGTCTGAAATATGTTTGATAAATAAGTTAAGTATTTAAGCTTACAATTGTATTTAAAAATTTGTCACTTATAAAAAGGCATAAATATAGAACTTTTTTACTAACCTACCCAATGACGAATCCAGAATTCAATTCCGGTGGGTCCAACTTAGTAAGGTAACATGCAACTGTCACGTTACAAGAACTGATTCGTCCACACACACAAAAAATCGTTTGTCTAACTTGTAAGGTAACATGCAAGAGATGTTGTACCTTATATGAAAAAAACACTTAATTTGTTTAGATTAAAAATTATTTGGAGTCCAATTAATTTACTTACAGGGTCATGTATTAATTATATATAACACACTATTATAAGCTTTAGAAAAATATTGGGGTGTATTGACCCCATCAACACAAGTACCCAAGTGAGGAATCGCCTTTGAACCTGCCCTAAGGTTTCTAGACCAAGCTGTAATATAAAAAAGATCATGTAAATCACTCATAATGGACATAGAGTCAACATTTGATTTTTGGACCTTTGTTTTATATATGTTACAATATTCTTGACTCTTAAAACTATATTGGTATATTCTTATAACCGTAATGTAATCTTCTTAGGTTGATTCCAAAGGAAAGGAAGATATAACAAATTACTTCGACACCGTAATCCAAATGGCTCTTTGGTACATTTGGAAATTCTAAAATAAATCTTGTTTAATCTTCACAAGCAGAGGAAAAATGCAATTAATATTATACTCCTTCAATTACAAACCTCGTTTTGACCGGTAGAAATAGTGATCTAATAAAAACACTTTTGTCATTGACAAAGAAAACATGCTTCTAAGTGTGAACACTTCTTATAACGTTACAAGTAAATAGTTTTATTTCTTTGCTTTTATAAATATAACAATATTTATATAAGTTCATATACATAAAAAAAACATGTATTTTTTAAGAACATGTAAAGAACTATGTATAAACAACAATATTGATCAAGTGTATTTTAGACACTTGAAGGTGTGAGAGGACCGCGGTTAAATCGGATGGTTTATCTATTTCGATGATTAACCCTCGCTAGGATCGTGAATCCACGACGAAGGTGATAGCATCCGCTTGATTTTTGGTTGGTGTTGATACAAAACAACCAAGTGAAAGAGTCTCCTTAAGAGCTAGGAAACAAAGTTGAAAAGAGAACCTCCAAAGTATTTGCGTACTCCGCTACTTATAGAAGAGGAAACTGGCAGAAGGTAAAAATTTGTGGACTAAATCATATAACAAACTAGTCTAGAATTACGAATCATCACTAATTATCTTGTAACATTTATAACTAAGAATAAATATATAAACTCTATGCTATTTCTTGTATATTCAAAAAATGTGTATAAACAAGCATTTAATCGCCCTCGTTATTGTGAGGTAAAAACTAAAAGAAACAGATTTATTATTATATAATTATAAATTTTAATAAGAATTAATTCTAAATAAACATCTTTCTCTATTCATAAAGTAAATTTGGATGAAAATTTGATAATATATTTTTCATCTAAAAAATAAAAATGAATTACTACTCGCATTTAAGTTTAAAAGTTTTTAATTCAATATAGACATGTATTATATAAATATAAGAAAAGGAAACTAAAAAATCTGCCATACATTTACTTTTTTTTTATCTTTGTATATACTTTTCTTCTTTGGGACTAAAACTAGTCCCTTGGGACTAAAAAATCTGGACCATTGATTACATTGATCCAAAGGTTAAAATTAGTCTGTTGAGACTATGAATTAATTATGGACTATATTGAACATTCTTCGTCTAAAATAATGCAAAGCAAATAATAAAATAGTCAAAATATCATGAGAAAAATAAATATCTCATGAGCTAACATGATATTGTAAGAAAATAAATATCATAAAGTAATGGCAAGATTACAATATTGCCCCTTAATATCTCATGAGAATTTGGCAATTCACTTTGCCAATTTGATGTAAAGTATAAAAGCAATTCACGTATAATTATAATTTGTTTCATAGGCAAAAGTTCAAACGAGAACTGTTTTTCATACGAGAATTGCGAGAACCAATCTTAGTCATTCAATTCCCTCTTCTTCAATTGGATTTCTTACCCATGAATTCCTTACATGTACCCTGCCACACTCAATCCCTCCATGCTCTTTATCCATGAATTCCATTATCCAAAATGAACGGCCAAAATTGGTTCTCGCAGTTCTCGTACGAAAAACAGTTTTCGTTTGAACCCACCCCTTGATTCATAAGTGTCATCCCGTATGTTTTGTTGTAAAATATCAGCTTAATTAGTTTATTTTTAGAAATCATTCATCCGACAGTTTGGCCGAGTGGTCTAAGGCGCCAGATTTAGGCTCTGGTCCGAAAGGGCGTGGGTTCAAATCCCACAGCTGTCAACGTTTTTTAATTTTTCTATACATAGAAAATGTATACTAGTCGGATCTCTTTCCGATCCATTAACCCGAAATTCGCTCCTCCATCTACCTCCCCTCATCTCCGCCACTACCACCAGATTATTATTTTTCCGGCGAAATCGCAACACTTTTTCTCACAACTGCTTCTTTTTCGTGTAGATTCTGGTACGCTATCCACATCTTACTATCTAAAGATTCTCATAACTATCCCTAATTTGATATTTGTTCATAGTAACTGGTTAATCTAGCATCTTCTGATCTCGTCATCACCTTGTATGTATGCTAATTAGAGCTAATCGGAACTATATTATCACCATTTGTTACTCGATCATATTCTTCTCCTTACTTTCTTGTATCCAATATAATTCGGGAGGGTAATCTTTAAGTTCCTGTTTGAATCCCTAAATATTTTTATTTTTCTTTTGGGAATGGACAATTGCTAATTTTAGTTATTCGATATTTCGATTCGATTGTTGAATTCTGTTGTCTGTACGAACCCTAGTTATCAGATTGGAGAATACGTTTTGCCATTATTTTGTATTATTGCAACCGACACTTTGGTATTTGTATCCTGAATATTTGATTATCGTTTTATCTTAGGTACCCATTTAGGTTTTCAAGAATCATGTCAGCCCCTGATGAGAATAACATGTCCAATCATACACAGGTTTCTTGAGTGTTTATGTTTGATTGCTTAATTTGCATTGTTCAATTGTGTAATCTTTACAAAATTGTCCTCTTCTTTCATAATCTGGATTTTATAAAGGATCGTTAATTCCAGATTAAACTTTATCTGCTGCATCATGGATGCCAGAAACAGTGTTACTACTCAATTTACAATTTTACATTCATCATGCCTGAGCCAAATCTAGAATATCTGGCTTTATAAAATTGGTATGCTGCTAAACCTATTAATGTCTGTCAACCTGAAGCTTTTTCCATTATGAACCATGGTTATGAGTTCATTTCAGTTACGCACATGGTTTTAGCATTTTAGGCTTGTTTGTGAGAATTTTTGAGATAAAACCGTTGTTTTTAATCATTGGATGCTATCTGGATATAAGAGGTTGATTTGGTTTTACTTTTTCTAAATCTCAATCGGGCCGGATGTGTCAAATCAAAAGATTTAGCTGAAAGAAGAATGGCCGAACAGGTTGAAGGTTGTCCAAAGTCAATTAAAGAATACAACCTCCTAGAGCGTTTATTGAAATACTTAGATTACTATCGTAGTAATATTGTTTTTAATGACATCAAATATTATTTTTTCTAAGAGGGAAAAAACGTGTTTGTGGATCAGCCAAACCTGACCCTGTCCGCCTGGTTTTGACTTGTTACCCAACCCACCAATCTTACCACCTAGAGTCTTACTTTTTTTTTTATCATAGTTCTACTTTTTAGTGTTTGGATTTTGGTTCTACAGCTTGCATCACATGTCTTTGGTGAACTTCTAGACTCTGTGATCATGGATGTTGCATCCGAGTGTCACCGAATTGCAAGATTGGGACTTGATCGTAATTTAGATGATGAAGAAGAAGAACTAAGATTATCTGCACAAGCAAGAGCCAGAGTAGCAGATCCAAGCAATACTGAAGCAAATAGCAAATATGTGGTTGACATTTTCGGTCAAACACATCCTCCTGTAGCCAATGAAATATTTGAGTGCATGAACTGTGGTCGATCTATTGTTGCTGGTAGATTCGCTCCTCATTTGGAGAAATGCATGGGAAAGGTAATATTTTAGGTTTTTTTTTCGTTCTTTTTTATGTAAATGATTGATTGTATCTCTCGATCTTTGT
Organism: Drosophyllum lusitanicum; assembly: GCA_032274825.1. Taxonomy (NCBI): domain Eukaryota; kingdom Viridiplantae; phylum Streptophyta; class Magnoliopsida; order Caryophyllales; family Drosophyllaceae; genus Drosophyllum; species Drosophyllum lusitanicum. The sequence continues at coordinate 5,578 of JAUEJL010135238.1, read as the reverse complement.
TGTTTGATATGAAATATGATGTAAACCATTCACCAAACCACTACTTCCAATTTTGTTGAAAGATTGTGCATTTAAGGTAAACCATGTAGATACTGTCTTCTAGCTATCATTTCCTGGAATTAATGGTGGTGGCGCGGTCATAAGAGTTGGATAATATGTCAAAATGGGTTAGTAGGGTTAAACGGTTTTTGAGCTTGTACAAGTGAATATGTCTCCAAAGTCATATGATTGTTTCTATCAGCGTCGTAAAAAAAGACAATAAAAATACTTATAGATTAAAGGTTTCATATTGTTTTGGGGTTTTACAGGGAAGAAAGGCGCGGGTTAAATCTACAAGAAGTAGTACTGCTGCTGCTACACAGAACCGGTAACAATACTCATAACTTTATACCATGATTTAAATTCTAGTATTAACGACATAAACTCTTTATCAAATGGAAACATGATTTTGCAGGTGATTTTCATTTGTTCATCCTTTATGGCGTTGTAGGACAGTCGGGGAGGAAACACAATCATACAGACAGGTTTGCAGATGTGTTGCTTAACTATAGACCTCTTATTATTATGACTCTTTCCCTTGGGACACAATATAGATCGAAAATAATCATTAGCCAATCACATGTTGCGATTATTTTCGTATTTTAGTCAAGCAAGTAGAAAGCGGTTTTACATGTATACCACATTGTTTGATATTTTCGGTTTATATTGCTTCTTTTTGGTTTAATATGAAATTAACAAAACTCCAGAAAAACTAGAAGAATTAAGGATGATACAATGAATCAAGTGTTGGGTAGATTTTATTGGAAGTCCACTAAGCAAAAACAAAGTCTATTCGTGTTATAATAAAGGGGTACGTTATGAGATTATGGGGTTTGGTTACAATGATTGTGATTATGAATGTCTTCGTGTATTCAAGGGGGTCACATAATCAACTTCAATTCAGCCTATATATAACTGATTTGTTTGGTATTTGTCTAATTGTGTTATCGGGTTTGGATTAGTTTCGTGTTGACCCATTTATTTTCGTGTCGACCCATTTTGGCCAATGTGATCGGTAAGCATTTTTTTCTATTTTCGAATACGGTTTTCCGTTTCGACTACGATTTTTTTTATCAATTTTCAAATTCAATGTTTGTTTTCCAACTTTCGGTAAGAATATCGAAATTGATTTTCATTTATATTCTAACTTCAATATTCAATGTTTGTTTCGATTATATTCGAACATTAAATTCGGTATTTTTTCGGTTTGATTCGATTTTTTATTTTGCTTTTTTATTCAACTTATATAAGTGATTATAAAAACATGTGATGTGCTAATATTATACCAAGTACTAATACATAATTTTATTAAACAACCGAATAATTTAAAATATTCATCATTAAATGAAATAATGAATCGAATTTAAAATACTAAGTAATGTCTATCAAGTAATCGAATGTCAAAGTACCAAAATCATATAGTCAAAATAACAAATACCAAAATAATATACTATTGTTTTGACTGTAAATCTTTTATTATTTATTTTAAGTTTTTAATGTTTAAGGGTTTTGTATTTTTGTTTGGCTGGTTTTTATTACCCTAAGATGCAACTCTCTTATTTAAATTAATCTTCTATTTGAAATTCAAATTTTAAGTATTAAAGAAAATTTTATAATGTTAGAGTTTACCATTAAACGGGCCAGTTTCAGATTGTCAAATTGACCCTAACCCGGTCTATTTATTTTCGGGTTGACCTGCTTTTGACCCGTTTCGGATTCGTATCACTTTTTTCATGTTGGGTTTAGATCGGATTTCGCGTCGCCCCAAAATATTGTCAGCCTTAAGATTTTAGTAAGCTTTTGAGGGACAACGAATACCTACACTAAGAATAGTATACCTTCTAGTGATTTGACCTCAAGTTAGAGACTTACTTATAAGTTATCTATGGAAAGTGGTTGGATTCTTTGGATGGCTCTATTTATGGTGAGACTTTTGAGGTTTTCGCGGGAAAGCATAGTCCTTTTATGCATATATATCTTTAGCAGTTGATAAAAGATACAAGTAATCTAAATGAAACATTTATGAAATGTTGTTACTATATTTTATTAAATTCACGGTTCTAAATAACGTGGGGTGTGACGTGGCAGAAAGGTCAAGCCTCAAGCCTTGGAAGTCATGGCGAGGTCACGGCGTTTTACAAAGCGCGACTTAAGGCGGCAATTTTATATATAAATTCTATTTATGTATATAAAATTATACAAACAAATATTAAAAACACTTAATTATAGGTTATAACGTAGTTCATCAATCTTTTTCTTTGTTTTTGGTATATTCAATCATCCTTATAACTGAATAACTATATATATTTGACTCATATGGCTTAATACCTCTAACACGCCTAAAAAACATGGCTTATAACAAGTAAAAGCATGTCAAGCAGGACCTTAACGTACGTCAAGCTTTACGTCCAAACCTTGGACCATGTCGTGGCGGCATGGTTAAGCCTCAAGCCTTGACGAAGCCAAGGTGAGCTTTTTAGAACTGATTAAATCTATCAATCATAATATAATAACATTAGGATATTTCGTCGATATCCTTGACAATAGAAATAGAAGCATATTGTTATGATCAATACAAATACAAATACAAATAAATAAATGTATGATGTTATTTTATTTTTGATAATTTTCATATAAATTACCATAGTTAGTATGAAAAGAAAAGTATCTTGTTATTTACGTGACTAATTCAGGAAAATATTTATTAAAAGTTAAAGATAATAACAACAAAATGTCAAAGGATATTTGAAGAAAAGATGAGTTGGACCAATGAAAATATTAAATCATCATAATAAAAAATGTTAATTGAAATAAATGTTATTTCGCAACTTGACCAATGACTAAATTACCTTTATTCTGTTAATTAATTTATTTATTTCGTTTGTAATTCATTTATGTATTCATTTAAACATCATTTATCTTCAATGTCATCATCATGAAAAACGTATCTTCTTTGTCTTCATCCAAATCTATCATCGCAAATTCGTGTTTAAATTAAACCAAGAACATGAGATTGGAACCTAAATCAAGTCAAGAACTAGAATCCATGTTGAAATGAGTACATAAATATAGAATCACACGGATTTTTGTTTAACCAAGAACAACATGAATCTAGAACCCTAATCAAGTCAATAACATGAATCAGTGTTGAAATAAAAATCAGAATAAAGACATGAATAATAATCTCACAATTTGTGTTGAACCAAGAACAATAAAACGATTCTATGATGAGAACAGGAATGAGGACCACAAATACAATCTGAATCAAGAATCGAATGCTACAACCTAAACAATTTCAAGAAACCTAATCATCAATCGAACCCTATACCCTAATCCGGAGTCAAGAAACCAAAATCACGATTTACAACTTGGATCTAGAATCTCAAACACCAAAAGTGCAAGAAAACCAAGTCGCAAGAGAATAAACCTAATGCTGACAATCTAAGACATAAACCCGAAACTTGAGTTAAACTCAACACAAAATAAGTTTAAACAATTAAATGACTTGGTTAACACAAAATAAGTTTAAATACATTCAAGTAAACAGGTGTGCTTACCTTAGAATGACTTGATTAACCCAATTTTGTTAAATAAAAATTTAAACAATTGAATATAATATGATTAAAAATCATGTGAATGATAAATAGTCGGCAAATTAAAATCCGTCGGAGTTAAAACATAAAAAGTAAGAAATAGGGTTTAGACAAACAAACACATACATATATTGATCCTATATATATTATTTGGATCATCGTAAAATAGTAAAAGAAAATTTCTAATTTTCTATTTTGCCATAGTAGAATGGATCGATAACTTGTATAATAAAAACTATTTGGGATTAGAAATAAGGAATGAATTAGGTCAATGCGACATAATCAAACAATAAATAAAGGAGAATGATAACAAAGACCGTAGGAAAGAGTAAAAAAATATGGTTTTAATTTTTAAAAATAATAACCGTATCATATGCATGGAAAATTGGAAAGTTAAAACATAATTAAAAGGTGAGTATGGTAGATTTTTTTACAAATATGGAAAGTTAACTATAAAACATAATTATTATTGCCATTTTTAAAATTTTATAATCATATATTTTACTCTTATCCGTAATACCAAGGACTATGATTATTCATTCAATAAATAAAATACCTGATAAAAACTAAAAAGAATTGCCACCTGAACAGGTCGTCATTAGTTGTCTAGTAATGAGATAGTTGAAAACTATAATTATATCAAGGATATACTTAGATATGCAAGATTTAATTATATAAAAGACTTAGAGATTTTCCTAAAAGGATGATCATAGCAATAAACATGAAATATATCTTAAGGTATACGTAATGTTGATAAAGTGATTGAATTGAGAGATTGGAGATCTTGCTAAAAAAAGTGATTGAAACAAAAAACATTAATCTATTGGAAGGTATTTATGTCATGATGTTGATTTTATGTGTGGTTTGTCAAAAAGTTGCTGGTGTTCTTATGTTTGTCTTTTTTAATCCTTTTGACTATCAGACGTTAATTTTACAGTTAATTTGTCTTTTAGTTAAGGATATTTTTGTCTTTACACTTGATAACATCTTATAGTATATAAATATTAATTAAAAAATTATCTCTCTCTTATTCTCATTAAACTCCCACTCTCTGCCATCTCTATCTCCCTCCCACCTAAACTCCCTCTCCCTGCATCTCTCTACCATAACCATCAACTCAACGCCTTCATTCATTTAAAGCAATGCAATATAAAAAAAAGAAGAAAACCATATTTCTTTCTCTCTCTCTTCCTTACTTTCATTCAATATCTTCAAATCTCATCTTTGTACATACGGTCCATCTTAGATTCCTAATTTGTTTGCTTCTATAATCCAAAGAACTTCTTCATTTATTTACGTTGAAATTGCAGTCAACACAATTTCTTTGCATAAATCGAATCCTAGGGTTTGTTAATTTCCACAGATTTGCCAATTTTGCTCCTAGTTAAGCATTAATCATGGCGGTTCGGACAAATGCACTCTACACAAGTCCTCCATGTGGTGTCACCGATTTTGAACTAAGCAGTCGTACATCGTCCTCGTCCTCGTCCTCGTCCATAACGACTGCCTCGTCGTTGAAACCGATTATCGGTGGTCTCTCTTCGCTTTTCTCATCTCCTTCAAGCTTCTCCGGTGGCGGATCTGAAGAGTTACAGTCAATGAGAGGCGGTGAGGATCTGAGCAGTTCGAGTCCAACCACCGTCCACCACATCCACGCACTACTAGAAAAGTTGCCAATACCAACGGCTTTTTACCAACGGGCATTAATCCGTTGGTAAGTTGGTGTATTTCCAACGGCATTACCAACGGCATTACCAACGGAAAACACTTTAATCGGATTTTACATTTTACCAACGGGTATCCGTTGATAATGTTGTTGGTAATTTTTACAATTATTGGAGGGAATTTTCCCACACTTGTTTACCAACGGGATTATTTCATTTTTCCGTTGGTAATTATCTTAAATTTGGAGGGAACTTTCCCGCTCTAAATTACCAACGGATTTT
>JAUEJL010135227.1:0-11058 GCA_032274825.1 Drosophyllum lusitanicum | reverse complement strand
GCGATCCCCCTGCACACAGCCTACAATGCTGTTTTGTGCTATTCATTCGCGTGTTGTTGCTTGGACTACTATAGTAAATTAATAAATGGTTAAATAACATCATTAGGGTATTGTTTCAAGTATCCTAGATGTTCTTTGCGTGTTTAAGTAATTAACGCGTAAGTATTGGTATTATAGGTCAAGTCAACGATCCGTGAGTGCCAAAGCAAGATATTCGCTTATTCTAGCTTGTCAGGTGAGTGCCGGATAACATAAGAATTAATATACTTATAACATATATTAACAAACGAATCGAATATAAATTGTCACGTATTTTCTTCCGCTGCTTATTTAAATTATGAAATCAGGTGTAAATGTTTTATTTACAAACAAACCCACACGGTTTGGAAACTTAAATTATATTTTAAAAAGAAAAACTTGGTTCTCAAAAGCACGCTGTTACAAGAAAACTACTTCAAATAGGTTTTACAAGTTAATGGGGCTTAAAATAAGCTCTATTAGTTTTTTTTAAAGCGAAGGTCTATTAGCTTTGTTTGGTTATATAAGCTCTTAGTTTTAAAAAATAATAAGCTACTAAAAGCTAGCTCTAAAACTTAAGTAGCTCTTACAAGTTGTAGAAGCTTTTAAAAACCAAATTATATAAATACCCTTCATTTTATATTGAATCATATTTAGAAGTTTTCATTTTACATGTTTAAGGTATAGCTACTTTGACAAACACATTTGTACAAATAAAAACTTTAATTTTCGGCTTTAAATAAAAGCTCCAGCCTCAATTAGTTAAGTCAAATATACCCATAAGCAATATGTAACATCTCCCAAGGAAATGTTTAAAACTCGCACTAAGCTATAAGAGGAAGTATTGGTGAAAGATGTACAATTTAAAGAACACAAGAAGTGTTACTGTGATACCCAAATTTCCAAATGTAAATATTTATTTTGATGTAAATTTAAGATGTGAACATTATTATGATTCAATTACAAGAGTTGTGGATTTGTTGGGCTCACTTATTGAAAGATACATGTGTGTGTGTGTATATATATATATTTAATTAGGGTAAGATAATGTTCCATTCATTTGAATATTGTTCATCAGAGAAAGAGAGTGTATGTGAGTCTGTGTGTGTGCGCTTGGCTATGAAGAAGAAAGTAAGAAAGAATCAAGGGTTGAGCTAATTTGAAGAAGAACACTTCAGGTATGAGTTTGAATCCTTGTAGCTTTTTCTATTTAGAAATCTCAGTCTTTAGAGAGAAACTAAGGGGGGGTTAAAGAGGGTTTTCACTCCCAGTTCTTGCCTTTATCGACCAAGAACAAGAAAGCACACACTTGAGCTTGGTTTTTGATTTTAAATCTGAAATGGTGATGTTTTTAGTAAGGTAAATGATCTTGAGTGAATTTAGTATGTCTTTATAACAGCAAACAAGCAAAACATGCAAGAAAAATCGAATTTGGAAGCCCTGTTTTCTGTTTCTCGATGAACACCCAAACCGAGAAGCAATCTTGGGATTTAACCCTCTTAAACCATGATAATGATCAGATTGGTTGCTAAGGATTTGATTATATGATATTAAGAACATATAGAAACCATAATGGCGTGTTTTGATTCTGTTTTGAGTGATCTTAAAATCTCAGCTTCGACTGTGTTTATTTTTGAACGGTCCGACCAAGACAAAGTGATGGTCCGACTTGCGTAGCTTAACCCTCTTTGTCCGACTTATGTATAGTTGAACCCGATCCGACTTAGTGTATCGACTAGTTGGTATGACCTTGTGTCTAGGTCCGACTTAGGTGCGACCTGAGCTTTTACCCGACTTGCGTCCAAAAGGTGCCCATCCGACTTGAGGGCTTGTGTGTGGTCCGACCTTGGTTGAGCGTATGTTGGTGACTTAGTGTGCGTCCGACTTGGGGCCTTAGTGCGACTTGCGACCCGTAGGTCCGACTTACCTAGGGTCCGACTTTAAAAAAAAGGGGGTTACGATTTTTATGATGGTACGACTTAGATCGTGGTCCGACCTAAGTCGAGGTCTGACTTACTAGGGCGTGGTGCAACTTTGAGAATCGTGTACGATTTGAGAACTAGGTCCGACTTAGGAACACTTGGGTGAGGAGTCCGACCTAGTTGTCGTTTGACTTAGTAAGTGGCACTGTGTATTGACTTAATATATATGTTGTAGGTTCTAGCTGTCTGATTCGTTAACTGTGCGGTACTGCGAAATATTGAGCTTTGTTGTGTTGCTGATCAGGTGAGTTTCACTAACTTATATATTATGTCGTGATATGTGCTCTATGTGATATTGTGATGATTTCCACCAGTGTGGCATTTGATGTGATACCTGCGTGGTGTCGTGAGCAACTGGGCTCGTTTGGCCGATGGCCGCTTCGCCTGTGTGGCATATGTGATGTGATGTACATTATCTGTAGATGTGTGTTCTGATATGATGTACGAGTGATGTGTAACACCCGTAAACCCGGGTTAGCGGTACGTGATTATTTGCGTTTAATTTAATTTTGTGATTATTTTGAGTTAATTAATCAGTTAAAAGAGTTGATTAATTAATTAACTATTTGAAATGAAATATATAAGTATATGTATGTATTTATGCTGGAAGATAGGAAATCAAGTATGTATGTATGATAGTATGACTATGTATGTATGCATGCAAATTGGATAAGAAAGTTATCCACCTCCTGCTTTGAAATTGAAGTTATATGTGTACGTGTATGTATATATGGCAAATTGATAAAAAAATCCCCTGCTCATATTTTCAAAGTGAAAGAGGTGTAGTGTGTGTTCTTAAACCCTTTGTTGAAGAAACCTTCTAAAGTTGACAAACTTGAAGATTGAAAGTGTAGGATTTGTGGTTGATAATTCAAAAAGAAGGTTAGTATGTGATCACAGCCTGTTATTGTTCATCTTGGTATGTTTTTCAATTGAATTTTATGCATATATGGTAAATCACCATTGGTGGAGCTTGAAGCTCAAAACTTGGTAAATGGGTTTTGTGTGTTTTAAGGTTTTAATTGGATTTGAGTAGTCTATGATGTTTGTATACATGTTATATAAGATTTGTACATGTTTTAGAAGTGTTTTGGATTGAATTCAGACTTGAATGTTGGATTTTGTAAGTTTAAGTCGGCTGGATTTTGAAGAAGATGATGGAGGTATTGTCACGACGCGATGCGTCCATTAGAGGGACGCGACGCGTTCCTTGTAATCCGACAAAACTAAAACCGACAACCTTAAATCCGTTAACCCTTAAACCGATGGCCAAGAATCCGAGATGAAATCCGACACTTGAAATCCGGATACCCTAAATCCGACTCCGAAATCCGATTCTCAAATCCGATAGACTTGAAATCCGACAACTGGACACGACACGACGCGTCGGATTGTTGGACGCGACGCGTCCGCGGTTTTTCAGGATATGTTCTTGTTTGTTGATTTCTTGATGTTGTATTTTATATACTTAATCATATGAGGATTAAGCTTAGTGTATATGAATAATAGAGATATAAATATATGTGGGCAGATATATTTATGAATCCGAGACAGATTTCGTTATTACTGTGTTTTCAGGAAACACAAAGACTCAGTGATATAAGATATCTGAGTTTCGGGTTTGGAATCATGAGGTGAGTGAATGTTAACTCACGGATGGTAAAAATTATGATTGATATGATTGATGTGATGCATACGTATGTGATTGATAGACTGTTGATTGTGATGGTGGTGGCAATGGAGGTGAGGGGCGGTGATAGTGGTGAACGATTGTGATGTGATGGTTACGGTCAGTGGTGATGGTGGTGAAGAAGGCAACACTGGCTGGTGGCGGCGGCGGCAATCGGTGGTGGTGTGATGATTGTGGATACACACACTTGAATCCATTATTTTCAAATTAAGTAACGAATGGTTCATTATCTATTAACATACAGAAATAATTACATCCCAACTAACTAAACAAAAGTAATCATTATAATTTTTATTTCTTACTTCTAAAAACCCAAAGCAAGCACCCCCAACATGTCATTATATATGATGAGAAAAATAAAAGACGGTGTCGTCGATTACAGAGAATGAAAGGAGAGAGTAGTGGGTCGGTTTTCGGTGTTGTATGAGAAGATAGAGACAAGATAAAAAGAGGAAAGAGAAAGGGTGTTTGTATTGATACCATTTCACCCCCTTTTCAATCTGAAGTAGATCAGACTATAATATGCACAAACATTCAAGAAATATATTTCATGGTAAATCTCAAAGCTTGCATAGAAAGGTGTTCAGGGACGGGGAAGTGCAGGGTAAGTTTGTTGCTGTTTTAATTTTATTAAAACAACAGAAACAGATATGAAAAGTAATCGTTGTAATTTCAGTGGTTTGCACTTTGCACACGTCAGCCATAATTTGCATGCATAGTATGAGTGTCCACGCCAGCAAGAATCTGCATACATGACATCCACGTCAGCAGATTTTGCATATGTCAGCATTCCAACTAGTTTACCTGCTAAGTGTCAAAGATACAAATGAAGAGAAGAAAGCAACTGATTTATATAAAATAAATGCTCAGATCACATTAAGATTATGGACATCATCTTTTGGAAATATAACATCCAACAAGCATTCAAGCCTGAACTCGTATGTTTTATGGTTTAAAATTCACCTAAAGTCTAGCTAAACTCAAATTTCCGAACAGTTGTATATAAGGCAAACAGTTTTCATATTCTAATCCTACTAACAAAACACAGAGCCAAGAACAGTTGTTCACTGTCTATAAAGACGAGTATATTATAGCACGGACTCACTTTAAGTTTGACCGTCTCGAGTTGACCTTCTAGATCCTTCATGCATGCAGAGATTTATTTCTCATGATCTTGGCATTCAACTTCTCCATGAATTTCTGGTTGGCTCGAAGTCTAGTCTTCACATAGGAAGTTCTGGCATCGTCAACTAGCTTATCAGCTTTACCAGCCTCCTCAATCAGCCCGAATAAAGTCCTAAGACAATCTTTTCTGTTCTCCTCTCTATGTTCAAACCTATAAAAGAGATATCAACTTTTCATAAATCAAGGTTTCTGCACAATCCTATAAATAACAACTAAATTAAAGGTGGCTATTTCAGTCCTTCAATTATGACTAGGTCGATTTATGTGATGTTTTGTCTCTGTCAAGTCAAAGTTGTAAATTTTATAACAAAAAAAAAACTTACAAGGAAATGGGCCAAAAGTCACGAAAAGTGTATTTTTAGTAAGGCTTTATATTATGTTAACAGAATAATTAGATTATCACTGAAATAGTTCGACTCTTTTCATCATATTTGATATTTGACACAATAAGGGTATGTTTGGTTCAAAGCAATTGAAATATAAAGGAATGGAAAGGATGTGGTAATAGAGCATTACATTCCATTATTATAGTTGGTCCCTTGTACGACTGCAATGAGTCTTCATATGACATTATCTATAACTGTGAATTTTCTATTTACAGAAAGAAAATAATTAAACATACAAAAGCTGATTAGTCCTTAGATAAAGTTTCATAAAAAAATATCTCCTAGTTATTTCTAGAAAAAAGGAAGAAAGAAAGAGTTGAACTATTTCAGTGACAATTTCAAATGGCCATTTTACTTATCATCCAATTCCATGATGAAATGGAGGGAAAAAAAGGAAGAAAGAAAGAAAAAAACTAGACTTCTTTTTTACAAAAAGTGTCGGGTCAACCCAACCTGCTTCAATGCATACAAACTATTACCCGCTTTGACCCAGACATTTTTTACCCGTTACCCAAACTTTCCAACCCCTCCACTTTGTCAACTCTAAATAGACTGGCATTGTATTTGTACTAGAGCATTGAAATTACCTCTCACTGGTTATGGTGAGTTCATCTTTTCCTGAATTGTATCTCTTCCCAACCAATTCTCGAAGTCGACGAAACTGGTTTTTCGAAAGGCCAAGCTCTTTCACAGTGACAGATAGTTTTGCTTTTCTATTTTTCGGGTGCCATGAATCACCACCAGGAACAAACACAACCCGTGTTTGCCACCTAAGTACTGGGCCTACACCCGGGGGATCATCTACATCCTTCTTCTCCACCACAGATGTCTCATCAAACTCTGGGGGACCCGCTTCTTCTATCTCCTTAGTGTGTTCCATGAGCATTTTATGCTCAAATTCCTGATATATCTCATAACCTTGCTCAGCTTCAAGCTCACCAGTTTCAACCATATCTGCTATCTCATTATATTTCTCTTCAACCCTTTTCTTCAGATGATCTGAATTCACAGCAAACTTAAATGTCTGACAATATAAATAACATTAAAGCTACTATAGTACGAGATTTCAAACTTTCGAAGTGTAGGTAAATTTCCTCCTGTAGGCAAATAAATCCTATCTATATGCAACCAATTTGTGTTTATTTAGCGCCAGAAACTTCATCAGCTTGCATGGAAATATAATTACAGTTTTTACCATACATTATAAATAAAAACTTTTGTCTAGTGTCGACCCATAATAAAGTATAAAACGTACTCAAAATGCAATGTTTAGGAAAAACCATCCATGGTGTTATCTTATGAATTCTACTTGAGCTCATGCATAATAGAATGTTGAAACATGAGAGGAACAAAAGAATAAGAAGTTTACGTATTTACTAAGTAAGAAAACATCCAATTGTATCTCCCAACTTTATGTAAATAGTTAGGCACTAAAAAGGCGTTAAAGTCTTAAAAAATCTAACTTGAATAATCAATAACAAGAACCACCTTCCCTTGAATCAAAAAGGATGCCTTGAAGTGCTTTCTGATGCAACAATCACATCAAGTACTGCCAAGAACCATGATCCATTGAAATTAAGAAACTCCTACAACCTTGACCAAATGAACTCGACGATAACCAACATTAATTCAATAATTCTTGACAGGGAAGGAAGGTAATTAGTAAAAATTCATAGCAACAACAATCAGGCACAAGATCAACACTAAGAAAGATGAATGTACAAGTTTAAAAGGTTACTAATATTCAATTAGCAAGAGATGGGTAAAAAGAACATGAAAATATTTCACAAATTTGTTTGCCTCTCTAAAACCTCACAGAAGTAGTTATACAAAAGTCCTCCCAAGTCCCATCAACTAGCTTACAAACAATATTAGCTTCAGCCATCACAGATCTCTTGCAGTTACAAACAACCAATTATTTCACAAATAAAACTATTTTAGAGAGAAAATAAAAAAATAGACACACACGTATTAAACAAACAGAAAAGGTTACGAAATAGACATACCTGGGAGAAGCTTTTCCCACATGAACATGTCCTGTAGTATCTGCTCACACTCCTTAGTATCCTTGAGATAACCATTATCAGTAGCCTCCTTAATCATACCTTCCCACTTTTTGTCATCCATGTAAAAGAATTCGTTCTTAGTCATTCTCTTGGTCACAATATCTTTCGCATTGTACAAATTATCTATCTCTTCATCCGTATCATGCAAGTCCTCAAAATCTGATTCAAACTCTTTATCATTCACACCATCAAGCGGTTTCATCCTAAACTCATCAAGCAGCTCATCATCTGTTTCTGCATGTTTTTGTGTCACCTTCCTCCTAAATATCGATTCTAATACAGCAGGCAGTGCCTCTTCATCCTTGTCATTAAAGTACTTCTCTATCTGCATCTTCAGCTCTGCCAAACAAATATTAATTAAAAAAACCTGACCAGAGTCGTAGCTTCTTACCATACAAAAATAACTTCAAACTACAACATAGATTAAGAAATCGGTATATGAGGTAATCCTTCAAAACTAACAATTGTTCTGATTGGTAGTTGGATTGATTTTATTTACTTGTTTTTAGGACAAGAACAGCATATATAATGAACAATCTTCTGCACTATAACGAACTACAATATTCGTACTTTTTGCAAATGCAGATAACCCCATATCAACTAGCGATTGGTTTGAGCAACAAAGTAAAATAAATTTAATGGATTGATAATCAAACCAAATAAATTAATATAATTCCCAAGAAAACTAAATTAGGGTTTATGAACGTAGTTCCCGTGTCGCATTTCGTAATTCACGTACCTTTATTGCTGACATCTTGGACTCCGAGTTCCTTTGCAGGTGGTTCGACAATGCTGCTTGTCTGTGAAGAAGGATTGGATTTGTCTGCGGGTGAATCCTCATTTTCAGTTGAGAAGAATCTAAGCTTCGATCCAAATGTATAAGAGGGTGAGTAACTGATTTTCGGATTCGGTGCCAAAGATGATGGAGAAGGGTGGTTAAGGAGATAACGAATAGGTATTTTGTTAAGTAAAGCTCGTCTCATGATTTAGGGTTTAAGAGAGGTTTCCTGATCTGAAGGATTGATGAAGGTGCGCAGTAGAATACTAGGATGATGAGACGAGGGCAAGAGTTCTTAATTTATGATAATTTGCAAATAGGTCCTTGACTTTACGCATAAATTGCATTTTAAGTACTATGGTTCACTTTGATCATCAAGGCATCAACAACGGTATTTACTTATTTAAGTCAGATAATTGTATTCCTTATCGTATGATGTGCACGAGTGAGTTGGCATTTGATATGACATGTGCAGGGCCGGCTCAATCCATGTGCAGGCTGGGCTTAGGCTTAGGGCAGCAGAATACTAAGGGGCATCAATTTTTATAGTCCATTTATCATGTATTAGGTTCATTTAGGTTAAAAAATAACAACCCAATTAAATAGCCCACTACCCATATCAGACTTGAGACTTCAATAGTTCAATCCAGAGTTCCAAACTCAAAAGAGGCGGCCTCTTAGGCTCTACTCCTTACGGCGACGGAAGGCCGAAGCTCACATGTACATGTGTGAGAAGAACGAGATGTAATTAGTAACACCCCTTACTTATTTCTTACAAGGGAATGGGTTATTGGCTCATCATACGTGAAGCCCGAGTGACCTTCGACGACCCTATGATGACCCCCCAACCCACACCCGATAAGCACCTCCTTCCCGACCTTTTTACCTAGCTCCTTTTCTCTCACAGACATACACTTTTGTACTCTTCTGTTTCTCATTTTAACTAAAAAACTGAAAAAATAATAAGTGCAGTCAACAATCTGAAAAAGGTAATGTTGCACTAATATTATAGAAACATGAAAACCGAAAAGTATGGTATAATTATACCCATACTTTTAAGAGGAAGATGATACACTATTTTAACAAAATTGTTTAATTTATAACACATCTTTAGGTATTTATGCCTTTATGGTCGTGAATAGTGCTCGAATACGTAAGTACTTGATTATGGACTATTTATTTATTTAGACTACTATTAAAGTAAAGACTTATAGCCGGTATATGCTAATTACCCTCAATAATTGTACATTTAATATCAATAAATTATAACCGACTAAATTAATGTATGCTTTGTATGATTTTTAGGTTTGTTATGTAATGATTTTTAATAATTTTAATAATAATAGTGTTAATATAATGATTACCATTATTCTAGAAATAGCATTTTGTTAAATTATCAAATAGAAGAAGTTATATGGGGTGTCAAAATAATACTTCTTATTTCTTAAATGTTTTTGGTTTGGACTAAACTTTGGTATTTTTCTAGATTAATGCAAGGGTAAGACCGGGCGCATTCATCCCGCGGGATGGAGCGTGACCCGGCTTCCTTCCATCGCCCCCACCCACTTAATTTCAAAGTGAGGGTTTGAGCTGGTTGTTGCTCACGCCCACTTTTTCCTTTTCTCTCTTCTTCTTCTCTCTATCTCTCTTACATTCAATTCTTTTTTTAAAAAAATTAGGAAATGGTTAAGGGGGATGGATGTAGGGGTTAGTGGGATGAAGAGAGATGGTAGGGAAAAATAATGTGACGCTGACGTAACAATGGGAAGTTGTTTTGTTCTAATTGGTTATCGGTATTGGTGTTGCGGCCCGGCTACTTTCTGTTTAAATTAACTTATGTTCCTTATATTTTGTTTTAACTGTTTTTTCTGGTTGTAATAGCTAGCTACCGCTGTATTTATTTTCTTATCAATAATATCCTCTATTATTCTAAAAAAATCAAATCGAATCAAGAAACGTACAACTATTAGAACAAACGATTGAAAAAATGAAGTTTTAAGATAACCAATAATACCAAAATAACATCATACAAAAATATAATTATTAAATAAAAAAAAGTACAATCAAATAATAGGTTACTCATTTCAATACTAACATTTGACGAAAGGTGACAACTTGTCGACTTAACGGACAATATCTGCAACAACAAAAAAATGTCAGGCGACCCAAAATCGAAACTATCCACCGCAATAAATGATATGGATTTGTAAGTTTGTTGTATTTAAAGTGAAAAATAGTAAGTAGTTTACTACATACTGTAACATCCTCAGATTGGGTCTAGTAGTGTACGAATCTAATACATTGAATTCTCGAGTTAAATATTAAATAAAAGAATTATATAATTAATTCAGTTGAAATTAGAAGAAAAAATTATAGAAATGATATTATAAAAATATTAAAAGAAATAGATAATTGTAATATAATATTGAACGGTTTAGAACGAGGATTCCAAAAATATCTCCGTTAGTTAAAACGGGTATTCAAGCGTTGAATTGTATGTTGAAAAGAGGAACAAGATACCCGCTTGTGGTAGTTGGTCAGCTATATGTACCCACGTATACAGCCAACCAACCACACACACATACTCTTCTCTCTCTTCACTTATTGTTCTTGCTTTTGGTTTTTGAAAGAGAGAAACCATTGAAGAAGAAGAAAACTTACGGGAGATCATCAAACAATCTGATTCTTGCTGCAAATCCAAGCTTCAACATATCCTTGTTCTTCATCTTCATCATCTAAGCATCCTTGTAAGCTTCTTTGTTCTTGTTCTTGAGTTTTGACCATTTAGGTCAAACGGGTCAATTTACAAATTGACTTCTATAATTGAAATCAATTATTCCAATATGGTTCTACATCATTTCTAAGTGATAAACAATCAGATTCTTGAATTAAAGTGGTGTTTTTGGTTGAATTTGGATAAAAAGCTCAAATGGGTCAAAAATGGTGATTTTGA
>JAUEJL010135216.1:0-11060 GCA_032274825.1 Drosophyllum lusitanicum | reverse complement strand
TATATATATGTATATGTAGAAATAAGATCAATATAGAACCTAAAGAACAAATCTGGACCATTGGATCATCTAAATTAATGGTTGAGATTTGAAGATGACAATTTTGTAAATTATTGAAATTTTTTTTACGTAATTGCATAAGTGAGGACAAATATGAAATTTTGTTTTGGTCGCCACAAATCCTCGTTCCGGATCCACCTTCCGAAAATGCAAAATTATAACCAAAATGCAAATCATTGAGTTATTTGCATGTCAATGATTTAATATTATTTACATTTTGGTTATCTCTTTCATCTGGATTGCATTTCTGTTATCTTATTTTATGTGGGTTGCATTTTGCATTTTCGTCAAACAAATTACGTTTTTGTTATCTGTTCTTTTTTCTTATTTTCGGCAGATTTGCATTTTCGCCAAACAATTTGCATTTTCGTAGGTACATTTTGAAAAAAATTAGAAAACATTTCAACCCTAGTCTTGAATTAAAGAGGATAAAAAAAACTGAATCTAATAGTATATTTTTTTTGTTAAAATTCTTAAGATGAATATATTATGACAATTTGGATGTTTAGTAACATTTTAAAAAAAAAATGGAAGTTTGGAGGTTGAAGGAGGGGGAGGCGCGTGGATATTAATTTGTAATTCATTTTCCAGTTTTGCCTTTACTCTTGATGTCACGTGTCATCACCAGGTTTGTTATTTAGGTTTTATGAATAAGCAAACTTCTATGTATAATCTCACACACACACACACACACACACACACACACACACATATATATATATATATAGGGGAGGGTTCAAACGAGAAATAATTTTCGTACGAAAACTGGGAGAACTAATCTTGGCCATTCAAGTGATAAATGAAATTCATGAACAAAGAGCGTAGGAATTGAGTTTAACAAAATGCATGTAAAAAATTTATAGATGATTCAATTCATGGATGTAATTTTGGAAATTTACCTTTGTAATTAAACTAGGGACCACCACAAAAAAACGGCGGCTATTCTCTTCCTTCAAAACCAATTTCATATCCAAGTCCCCAAAAATTTTAAACCATCAAACAATTCTCAATTTATAGTGTCATTAACTTCTCTTGATTCTCTCCTAACGATTTCCTTCGATTATCAAAGAACAAAGTTTCGAATGTTCAGATTAAGATTTAAGGCTGTGTTCACTTCTAGAAAAATCCTTTATTTTTTTAGAATTTTTTTTAAGAAAGCTGAAAATTAGAAAACATGTTCACTTGTATATTTTTTCAAGAAAACAGAAAACTCCCCAATTTTTTCACATTTTCCCATACTTCTCAATTTTTTCAAACTCTCATACTTTTTCAAACAACTTTTCTAAAAAACACTTCAACTAAATATGTTTTGCATTTTATTCTAAAAAAAGAAAACTACACCCCTTTATCTAAACATGTTTCTATTATTTTCAGAAAATGAAAGCTGCACCATTTTTCACAAAAAAACAGAAAACAAAAAATAGAAAAATTTTTCTCCTGCAAAACGCAGTCAGCATTTTCAGTTGCATTAAAGTTAAGTCACTGAAAAGCTTAAAAAACGCCATTTACTAAAAATTAGTTTGATTCGAAGTAAAACTAAATAATTAGTTGAAGTCGGTATACATCAAAGTCAAATACATTTGTTGGATTATTAATCAATATGTTATACGTATTCATGTGCACATACGCATAACTCTGTTCATTAATTTTGTTTTGTATTCATTACAGCCATCCCATCGTTGCGGAAGTGTAGCTGTCATGCTGGAGCCTTTCCTTTATCAGCACGAGACAATCCTCAAAGTATTCAAGAAAAACGGATTAAGCACAAGGCTTAGTGAGCACATAACACACATATATTATATCAGATATCACATTCATCAAATAATACATGTCACATCAAGTATGTCACACAGGCGGGGTGACCATCTGCTAAACGTGCCAATTTCAAACACCCCAAGAACGAACCCTACTGGTTTAATTTCGTTTTCATCAAGTTGTTTAAGTCATTCATCCTATTCTTTCCCTCGGTTGAGGTTTGACGCAAAAACACAGGGTATAACAATCAAGAACTTAACCAAACCTCAATCAATCTAGGTTATTCAAGTTGTAGAGGTTTAGTAATGTTATCTAGATGGATCCTTGTTCCTTTAGTTTGATTCACTCATTCATTAAAATCACGATTCAAAGACCTTGCTCAGTTTTGTGTTCGGTTCTATCACGCCCACACAGCCATTTGATTCTCCTACTACACCTTTACTATCACTATCTGTTTATTTTGTAGAACTTTTGTTTTATGGTCTAAGATAGCAACAAGTATTTCTACATAATTCATCTTCTCGTCAACCACAATATCTTCTAATGGTACGAAAGTAGATTCGTCAGCTAAGCACTTCCTCAAATGCGATACGTGAAACATGTTATGAATCTTTGACAACTCCTCAGGTAGTTTTAAGCGATACATTATCTTTCCTAATCACTCAATAACCATGAATAGACCAATGAACCTGGGGTTTAGCTTACCCCACTTCCTGAACCGAATAACCCCTTTCCAAGGCGATACGTTCAACAATATGAAATCTCCCACTTGAAATCCCAGGTCCAAGCGTCCTTTGTCTGTGTAACTCTTTTGCCCTCTGAGCTGCTCGCAATCTTTCCCGGATCTTTTGTATGTTCTCTGTCATTTTTTGCACTACTTCGGTACTCCGAAGTTCCCTTTGCCCGACCTCACCCCAATAAATAGGCATTCTACACTGCCTCCCATATACCATCTCATATGGAGGCATACCAATATTGGCATGGAAACTGTTGTTGTAGGAAAATGCTGCCAATGGAAGGTAAGTATCCCAACTACCACCAAATTCTCACAACATATCTTCGAGAGTTTGAATCGTTCTCTCACTCTATCCATCTGTCTACGGATGATAAGCAATACTAACGTGCAATCAAGTTCCCAAGTCACTATGAATCTTCTCCTAAAACATAGAGATGAATCTCGTATCCCTGTCGGACACCACCGACACCGGCACACCATGCCTAGAGATTACCTGTTTCACATACACATCAGCCAACGTTGCCGACGAGAATGTGTCACGAATCGGTATGAAGTGTGCACTCTTCGTTAACCTATCTACCACCACCTAAATGGTATCAAAATTCCCCGGTGTCCGCGATAGATTGGTAATGAAATCCATGGTGATGTGCTCCCATTTCCATGCGGTCTCTAATGTTCAGCTTTGACCCTCGAGAAGACCCATCCTTCTTCTTTACAAACAGAATCGGTGCACCCAATGACGAACTACTTGGACTGATAAACCCCTTGTCTAGTAGTTCTTGAAGTTGGCTCATCAGTTTCTCCATCTCTGGCAACGGTAATAGGTATGGTGTCTTAGCTATCGGTGTTGCTCCTTGCACTAAGTTGGTTTTGAACTCCATCTGTTGTTCTGGCGGTATTCCTGGAAAATACTTGGGAAACACCTCAGGAAATTTCGTTACCACTAGTACATTGCTTACATCGAACACTTTATTTTCTTTATTGACATCCACCGCATATGCTAAGAGCACAGAACATCCATGTTGAAGATATTTCCTCGCTTTCATTACCATGAAGAAGGTTGCGTCTTTTTTCTTGTGTTCCCTGAGAATCACTAGTTCTCCCCCACTTAGAGTTTTAACCCATACCTCTCATTGTTTAGACACGATGGTAGCTTGGCGTTGACTCAGTCAGTCCATTCTGACAATCACGTGAAATTCTCGCATCTCAATCGGTATCAAGTCTAGTTTGAATTTATCATCTTCTATTTTAATAATGTTATCTTTATACACGGTCGTCACCCTATGCGGTTTTAAGGTTCACACAAAGTAAAACACACAAAAGACCTACTTGACCCCGAATCAAACAATACAAGTGCAGGTGTTGAATTAACAAGAAAAGTACTTGCTACCACATCAGGTTCATCTCTTGCTTCCTCGGCCGTAAGCTGGAATGCACGGCCTCTTCTGTTCGGTCCTTCATTTTTCCTTCCCTGAGAACCATTGGTAATCCTCAGAGTAGCCGGCCCACGAGCCCTAATGGTGTTAGCATTCAATTATGGACAAAGCAGCCTTCTCGTGTCCAATCTCGAAGCATCCAAAACATAACCTGGCAGTCAAACCATAGTCTCTACTCAAATGACCTTTTGCCAACACTTGTAGTAGCTCGGTGCCCAAACCCTACAAGCACCTTGATGATGCTTTCCACACTTGAAGCACTTGGTTATCTCCTTTTTTGTACTCTACTTCGATCCTATGAACCTCATTTTCTTAGACCCCGTATCGACCAGTTCCATCTTCCTCTTATTCTGTCTCTCCATAGCTTGTTTCTCTAGATCGAGTTCCCGAGCCCCGGTAGCACTCGTCATCTAGTCCAATGTCTAATACTTGGACTCATCAACATATTCTCTAATCTCTGTTTTCAGCACTTCCATGTAACGAAACTTCTTCATCTGATCATTGGCAATGTACTCTCGACAAAATCCGGCCTTCTCTAGGAACAATGCGTTCAATTCTGTAATAATCTCGGTGGTTTGCTTCATTTATAGAAACTCCCTCTTCATCCTCTCTACCTCCACCTTTGGGGTAAACTTTATGGTAAACATCTCCCTGAACATTTCCCAAGTCGACTCAACAAACGCTTCACCCTTCTGCAGTACCAATAGAGAGCACTCACTGCCCCGCAAAGTAAGTTGCTGGCATAATGGACCTTATGATCCGCTGGGTAGTAACTTGTTCTGAAAGCTCCCTCTACTTCCACAAGCCATCTTGAGCTAGCCACCGGTTCCGGCTTTCTCTCAAAGGCAGATGCCTGGCATGTGGAAAAATCCCGATAGGTATATCCCCAAGGACTCCTTGGTTCCCCTCTCAAACTTCAAGTCGTCCGTTAACTTCTTTAGTTTCCATTTCCGTGTTAACCTCATAAGTAACCATGGATCTCATCTCCTCGGTCATTTGCTTATGTTCCAGGGCTTTACCCACAGCAGCCATGGTTCTCTCGTTCGAAATCTCCCCATAATATTCATTCTCACCTAGCAGGACCCACCAGTATTCTCGGCTGACGTCGTGGGTCAGTCTCAGTAGTATGACTTGCTGTATCTCCGTCCTAGAGAACATTAGCATTTCCCCCTATTTGCAAGTTGTAGTTTCTTATAGTCTTCACCATTCTGAAGTATAAATAATTCACTATAGTTTAGGTAGGCATTATCACACGTTTACTTCCTAACACATAAGTTCACTTGGCACGCCTGTTTAACTAAGAGCAGACCTAAGCATACTAAAGCAATCCTAGCTATAGATATGTTACATCAAACAAGTAATCCCTCGCCATATTCACGAAATTCTTTATGATTTTGTCAAGTTCTAATGTGTACCATGTGCTTGTAATAATATAAGCCTTTGTATTATTACCAACACACTATACATACCAGATCTTAGCATTACCATCATTAATGATTTAAACATATGAATCATCATGTATAGGTCAACATATCTTTCATAAGTCTAGTGCAGTATGAATGCAGTGCTATGCATAACCCTAAATCATGTAGGTAGTCGAATGCTTGAATCTAACCTACCGCAACAATCAAACAAGAACATGCAATAAAACCAATTCAAGGGTTCTAAATCTATATGTTCAGCATCATGCATGGCATAGAGTATTTACAGTAAAAAAAGCATTAACATCGTCAACATCTTCAAAACAATAGAATTCAATCATCATATTCTCATCCATGCCAGCTCTAGCTGACTACACATTTCGAAAATAACTTGTAAAAATTTTAGTTTAGAATTTCTTATTGAACAAAGAATTAAGTCCAAACACACCACTCACATGCTTGAATCTCTTAAACCGAGGTTCTGATACTAAGTTATAATGCCCAAAAATATATCTTTTATTAATTTTTTAAAATCATATATTCATAATAATATTCGGTAATTCATTTAAGCTTAAGGTACTAAAATATTCATTACAGTCATCCCATGATCACTAGCCCAACACACGGAACTTATGGTGCTGAATCAAATAAGATACTTAATTGTAATTATTCATAAAAAATCAGAGTTTGTAAACAACGTTGCGGAAGTGTAGGTGTCAAGCTGGAGCCTTCCCCTTATCAGCACGACACCGTTCTGAAAGTATTCAACAAATACGAGTTAAGCACAAGGCTTAGTAAGCACACAACACTCATATATTATACCTATTATGACATCCATCAGATAATACATGCCACATCAAGTATGCCACACAGGCGGGGTAGTCATTTGCCAAACCAGCCACTTGCTCAAATATACCACACATGCGAGGTGGCCAACTCCCCATTCAATTGCCCACCACTCGGCAATCTGGGGCTTCGCAATTCAAGAATCGTCCGTCCATGTTCACAAATTCAGTCTTACCCAATATTCAATCAACTCAAGAAATTTCAATTGCAACCGATTTCAAACACCCCCCAAACACTACACGTTGAATTTCATTTTCACCATGTTTTCTAAGTCGTTCATCCTATTCTTTCCATCGGTTGATGTTCGATGAAAAAACACAGTGTATAACAATCAAGAACTCAACCAAACCTCAATCAATCTAGTTGTAACACCGTAAATCTCAAGCCATTTTTTTAAATTGCGGCGGAAGCATTGAGTAAAATACCATATACATTAAAACCCACAACAAATACATACAGTTTACAAAATATTACAGTATCTCGTTTGTGTTACAAAAATTATACAAATATGGCTCATCATTTTCTCAAGACAATATCAGAGCGTTGGTCAAATTTTCCTTCACACAATACTCCCAGCCAAATAGCTGCACTTATCGAAACCTGTAAAAAACAGAGTTAAAGGTAGGGAATTAGCACAAAGCTAAGTGAAAGGAAGCTACAATCACAAACAACAATTAATATCAACCAATACAATACAACAGAAATAGACCATCACATAAATCCAGAGGACCGGCGGTTCGACGCAGAACCTACAACCGATGCGGGCCAAAGCAAAGGTTTACGGATAGCCCTTTGCTACTTGGTACAGTTAAACCCCTTCTATTGCAACTAATGCATCAAAAGATCTAGAACTGTTCAACCACTAGCAAATGAGCCGAGCCCCATCCAGCAGCAGACCTGTATCTATACCATGTACACATATCCATACCATGTGCACATATCTTTTGACTCGATCTAATAACATACAAACAGTTATTCAATCATCAATGAATAATATCAGACTAAACAATCTATCAAAGCATCAATCATATCAATTCCATTTAACCATATCATTTACAACCAATACCACTCGTGAGTTAACGTTCACTCACCTCTGTTCTCAATCTTTGAACTCAGTTATCTAATCCTACTAAGTCCTCGCGTTGCCTGAGAACAAAATAACACCAAAATCAGTCTTTGATTCATAAATATATGTACATATATATTTATATTAAACAAAACCATAAACATCATCTTAGAATCACATAAGAACAACATGTATAGCAGGCAACACAATCCATCAACAACAAAAGTTCTAAAACTGGAAATCTCCCGGTCGCGCCGCGACCAAGACCCCCTCGCGTCGCGACGTGCTGCGAATATCACTATCCAAGTCAGACCTCACCAAGTCGGAAGCCACGGAAAGTCGGACCAACCAAATAAGTCGGACCACTCCAACAGCGTAAACCAAGTCACCATAATTAAAGCCGGACAAGGTGGCTAAGTCGCACACCCCCAAGTCGGACCGTGAGAGAAAGTCGGAGCTCATCTTAAGTCGCACGGGGCCTAAGTCGGACCCAACCCCACGACTTCATCTTCTTCATCACTTCCTTGTTCTTATTCCAATCGAGCAAATACATAAACTCAGAACTTGAAATCTGCAAATTTCTTAAGAAACACTTGCAAATAATATACCAACTTCATATAAAATGTAACCAATCATCAAAAACACACCAAAACCAATTAAAAACCTCAAAATCTTCAAAACCCACTTATCAAGTTTCATCTTTTCTTCATATCTCCATTAATGGAGTTTCAAGCTTCTAACATAAAAAACTCAACAAATACATATCACATATTAGTAAGAATCATGATAGAAGCATATATAAACCTTTGTTTTGCAATAAAACACTCCAATCAAGAATTCAAGTTTCACTTCAAAAACTTCTTTGGTTCTTTTCAAAGCTCACACACATACACACATACAAACATGAAGAATACTTCAAAGTGAAGTATATCCAAAATATGAGGCGGTCATGTGTTGGATATTTACAAACAACAATATACTACACTGCTTACTA
Organism: Drosophyllum lusitanicum; assembly: GCA_032274825.1. Taxonomy (NCBI): domain Eukaryota; kingdom Viridiplantae; phylum Streptophyta; class Magnoliopsida; order Caryophyllales; family Drosophyllaceae; genus Drosophyllum; species Drosophyllum lusitanicum. Next base: position 2,746 of record JAUEJL010135216.1, on the reverse strand, counting down.
ACATACAGTTAATCAATTAAGCAATCAATCTCAATTAATTAACATGCAAGGAGGTATTATCTGCGACCTTCGTCCAAAAACGAATTAAGCTATATCATAAACGCATGTGATATAAAATATTTATTTTATCACATATAACTCAATTTCGATTATTTATTAATATAAACACATAGTCACGTAAAAACTTCTAAAAAGCTAACCACAGACCCAATTACTACTAGGCTCGGTTTTCGGATGTTACAAGGATTTTGTCGGTATTTTGGTTGGTTGTTTTAATGAGTTTTTGCAGAGATTCAACCATGGCGGCCATGGTCTCTTCGAGTGGAGGTGTTTCTTTGCGGGGAGGCATGGTGAGGACGAAGATGAAAGCACCAAATGATAGATACCCAATTCGAGATGGGAGGTCTCCTATGGAAAGTAAATTACGTAAACAATAACCCAATTCGAGATGGGAGGTCTCCTATGGAAAGTAACATGTCTAGACACTATGACTAACCATATTATTGACTACCAACTACATGAAATGCATGCAACAATTTAGGAAACGTGAAAAAACAGACGTGGACTAGAAAGCAAATGGAGGACTCGGTAAAACCAACAATATTAACGTTGGTTATAATGCCGTTAATCACCGAACCGGGCTCAGGGCCGCTCCAAACATATTTGGGGCCCTGGGTAAAAATAAAAAAGAGGCTCCTAAAAATATTAATCTATTCAAAGAAAGTAATAGTAAAATTCATATAAAAATGAACATCAAATTTGAAGCAAGGAACTTAAAGATTTGTATGTTCAGTTTCTACTTTATATTGGCTTAATTTGTGTGTTTAGAAACTACTTAATTTGTTTACATGATGAAAATACAACAATGTAAAGAGCAAAAACGAACTTATGGAGCTGATAAAACAATCGTAGGACTTATGGTACGTGCAACATCTCTAAGAATCAAAGACGCTCAAATACTCAATCTATGTCAAGCACTAAAACAATCTATAAATCACATCTGTAAGTCTTTATGGTGATTTACTTAACAATCATTGTAATGCAAGCACTACCAATATGAACATTAATATAAAAGAAAACACTTACACTTTTGACCTGACCGGGCTGGAGGCCTAATTGCTCTTTTGGGCCTGGTTGTTGTCGCTGCATGGGCTGGATCTGGAACATGTTGGTATCAAGCACATACAAACCTTAAGAAGCAATTCATGTCTCTTGCATGTTACTTTTTTAAATATCCAATCAAATGAATGCATCAAGTAGGTAGTTAGACTTCCAAATTCTGATGTGTCAGATTGGTTTCCATATGTAGTTTTGTTTTTAATTAGTCCTTCTGTGAATCCAAAAGGATGAAAAAATTGGTTGTAATTAAACAAAAGCCTTATTTATTAACAACCTACGTACTTATATAAATCAAAATCAATTTCCAAGTACGTACTTCATATATGCACATATATGTGCCTAAATTAACCCAAATTTCCATTTTCACTAAGGCTATGAGTATAGTCTTTTCCAACCCAAATGTCACATCACCTGCCACAACATTTTTCCGTTCTTTTCTCTCTCTTCCCCGAAACCCAAGTAGCACATAACCCAAACTACCCAAATATTTTCTCTCTCCTTACTCATAAAAAAAGGAAGTCACGGGTGAACTCGGGTGTGGAAAACCGAAGGAGGAAAGCTGGAGGGAACCCGAGGAGGGTGGTAGTGGTGTACCTGTGGAACCCGAAGCCTAACCCGAAGACCGCTACGGGTGGCCTAATAGACAATAGAAACAAAACCAAAATCAATTAACTAATAAACAACAAGAAACATCCCAACTTTTCTTGTTCGATAATGAACGATTTAAACAAAACTAAAATCAAATTACTAAAAAAAGTAAACAAAGGAGGCGGATGAAGATGAAATAAAGCAATGACCGGTCATCGGCCGGAACCTGATTCGCAAAGCAGATGTTGGAGGGGATGGGGTTGGAGGTTGGAGAGAAGAAGACGATACCAGATCTAGAGTTTTGTGGCACCGGTGTTGCTCGATTTAAATAAAAGAAAGGGTTTTGTCGCTGCCGCAACCACCATAACACCGACACCTCCTCTCGAATAGCAGGTGATGACACTGGTGTCGCTCGATTTAGATAAAAGAAAGGGTTTTGCCGCCGCCGCCACCATAATACCGACACCTCCTCTCGGATAACCCGCCACCGTCGCTTGCTCTGTAAATCATCAACATCATCTCCGGCAGACCCCTGTCGCAAAAAGCATGAACCATCCCCGTCGCAAAGCTACCGTCGAATACTGGCCACCGTCGCTTCCTCCCTGTCATAAAGCTATTGTTGCAAACAAATAACCAGCCAGCACATCGTTTTTTCTTTTCTCTAAACCCTCATTTGCCGGCGAAAAAAGGAAGTGGAGGAAGATGGGCTGTAGGTAGTTAGTGTCTCTGGGGGAATCGGGAGAGGCATTTCCGTATTTAAAGAATGATATATAAAGGAATTGCTTAAATGATGAGATTAGGTTTGAGTTAAATTACCTTTCTCTCCTTTTAGTGCTAATTATTTTTCCTTTTAATTATATCTTAATTATTAAAATGCCATAAATCATCTTAACCATTGATTAAATCATCTAAGGGTTGAAAATGCTTCTCGTACTTTTCGCAAATAGGAAGCTTTTTGCATTAATCTCTCTCTCTCTCTCTCTCTCTCTCTCTATATATATATATATATATATATATATATATAAAACTATATAAATAA
>JAUEJL010135205.1:0-11063 GCA_032274825.1 Drosophyllum lusitanicum | reverse complement strand
TTTAAAATCATACTCGTTCCCCTTGTGTTCGACACCCGTACTTATTTACTATACTACGATACGATTAGGTTCTCTTGTCTATTTGTGTTGTAGTCGTGCTAAATAACTCGGATTTATAAATTTAAAACGAGTACGCTATACGCACATCACATACGATATAATAAGGGAAGCATAACGTATAAATGCTTCTTCTGTAAGCCAACATAGACATGCTTGGCTCGTATAACGAGAGATCATGAAAGTATTAGTCTGCATCCGGTGATGGACTACTTTGATGGCTACACCTATTATCGGTTGATATATTTTAGACAAAGATTATGGATGCCTAGATAATTACTTATCCACATAGTTCAAGGTATCTCTAATATTACCGATAACCAAATCCCTGATCATTTTTACTTTTTCAAACAAATACCCAAGGCTATACAATGATTTCGTTTTAGTGTTTTGGAAAAATGCATGTTGGTCATACGTAAATTGGCATAAACGGAGTTGTTGACGCTTTTGATAAATATTTAGTAATATTCGAACGAGTTTTCTAGTAATTGACTAATTGTTTAGATATTTCACGTAAGTGTATTTTTAACTATATGTAGATACGTACTTGAGATAGACTGCCTATCATGACACCAAATGAGTTACATAAAGCATAAGGAGATGTTCATGAGTTTCTTAAAATGCTTGGAAGCATGATTGTATGCATTAAGAATTGAGACACCGCCTTACTACATGGAGGGTCCGTAACAAGTGGTAACTAAGGAGTGCCGACAATAATGCTTGAGGTCAGTTGGGGCAGTTGTCTCACATGACTTGTGGTTTTGGTATGCTTGTTTCCGTGTTGCATGGACTAACAATGACATCAACATCATGATTTAGTCTTCGTCATTCAACATGTTTACAAACAATACTCCCGAGTGCCCCTTTATGGTGAATGGGATTACACATTTACATGCATCAATGGATATTACCTCACTGTCAATATTTATCAGGAATGGATGTTCTCGGTCCAAAAGAAAGAATATAGTTTAAATAACACAAAACATGCAATAAAAGATGCCGAACGTGCATTCATAATTCTCCAAAAACGTTTGGCAAATATAAAAATCTAACGAGACCTATATCTTCAAGCAAAATAAAGAGAATAATTACGTATATTAATAAACAAACTTCTCTAGAATGTATTAAACTTTATACCTTTTGATATTGTATTATTTACGTACATTTGAAACATGCTCTTTAATGTATCAAATTTTTAAAATTAGGCTATTGTATGTGTATCAAGTGACCTGTTTAACATGTTGTAGCTCAATTGATAAACACACTTGCTAGTCTTGAAAGTTTGATATACTAAAGAGTTGGTCTCAAAAGTGAAGATACTACAATAGCAAATAGTGTAAATTTTAATATATTTTGGAGAAATTTGTCTAGTATTTATTTATAATACAAAACTTCATTTCTCTGATTTCATGAATATGATGATGAAACTTGAAGATGAACATGAGATTCAAATTGAAAATAAACATATCGTCTTGTGCAAATATGAGATTCAACACAAACTAATGTGATTTTGTTTTGATACAAGGATCAAAACATGAATCGACGTGCAGAAACAAGATGATGATGGTTCATTTGAATACTAAGTGATAGAGGTTTTGTGGTCGGATTGTTCGGGGTTCGAAGTTTAGACTGACAAAATGCAATTTTGGGGTTTTAAATGCTCAAGTTGGTTCTGTTTTGTGTTCGATTTATCAATCGATCTATTTAGGTGTTAGTCATGTGTGTAGATACAAATAATAACATTTTGGTGGTATATAAACACAACAATATGTTTTAAAAGTTTAATACCTCAAAAGGTAACTTTGATAAAGGTAAGATATACTACATTAAATGCTAACAATTGTATGTTTTTGAAGGTTTAATACATAAATGTAATTTTGAAAGGTAGATACATAAAATAGTAAAGAGAGTAAAATTTAGTACATTTTGAAGCATATGGCATTATGTTATACATGGATAAGATCTATGTAGCTAGCATCTACCATGGTGAGCATATAGATACTTGAACGGGAGATATTTTATTATTTTAAGACTTAATTAACGGTTTATAAGTGAGGTAAGTTTAATTAGCTCTTGAAAAAAGGATATACAATAAGCAATCCACACTATATCCCTTCCTTCTAAATGACAAAAAAAGGTAGAAGGGATCTTAATCTTTGTTATAGCTTAATACGGTTTATTTTATATAAACTTGTAAATAAGTTGGTAATAAGCTTGTAAGTAAGAAAAATAAACGGAAAAAACGAACCAAAAGTTGGAAACTACGCACATGAATCCCGTCGTTCTGTAAGGCGATTGCACGTCTCCAGCGAACGTGAACGGCGGCTATGGCGGGCGTCGGTGGTGGAAGCGGTTCATCAAATTCAAACTCCTCGTCAGCTGGCGCATCTCATCAAGCTCCCAAAATCCTACTAGCTAAGCCTGCCCTGGTCACCGCCGCCAAGTACAACCGCGGACCTGGTGGCGGTGGAGGTGGCGGTGGCGGCGGCGGCGGCCCCGAAGACTCTTCATCATCACTTCGTTCTCGCCTTCCGTCCGTTGCGTTTCTAAATCTGTTATCCGACTCCTGGGATTTCCACACCGATCGATTTCTTCCCGTAAGCCGATGACGTCATTTTCTCTGCTCAACCCGTCGATGTGTTGTATTTGTTTGTTTATTTAACCCTTCTAGCTGCAGTTTTTGACGGATAATACCGACTTTACGGTGATTGGAGTTATTGGTCCGCCCGGGGTTGGCAAGTCTACTATCATGAACGAGATTTATGGCTTTGATGGAACTTCCCCTGGTATTCTTAACATTTATTATTTGATTTTAGTTCATTAAGTTCCTGAATATAAACTTGCACCTGTAACCTCACATTTTGTTATGTTCATACGCAAATTGATGAAGTAGTTGCATTTGGATGTCCAATTTGGATTTCCGGAAACCTAAAATTCATCAGTTTTATGTAATGTATTAAGTTGGGAAACAGTATAAATAACTGATGATGTTTGAGTGTTTAATTGCTTAAAGAGTTTATATAGGGGAGTTTGGTGTTGCGTTTCAATAGTGATAACATGAGATTAAGAATCAGGTAATCAGGTTTAGCAAAATCACTGCAGAATTTGTGATAATCAGTTGTTTGGAGAACTTTATATTTAAGGATTTACATGTAAAAGAAACTCAGATAGTCGGATAATGAGGATCAGTTTTTTCTGTAGCTACTTATTAATTGACATCTAAGTAATCAGATAATCAGAATCAATTGCACTACATCTAAACACTGAAAATTAGTTCTTTGTGAGTTGATAACGCAATTACGCAATTATCAAATAATCATCTTTATAAACCAATGCCAAACACCTCCACCGTAATAGTGATCTATCTACTGTTATTTGGTAGGGATGTTGCCTCCTTTTGCTATAGCATCGATAGAAACCAAATCAATGGCAAAGCATTGCACGGTTGGCATTGAGCCAAGAATTACTTCTGAAAGAATAATACTTCTTGATACTCAGGTTCCTGCTTTAAACTTCTCTTTGTTTCATATCTTTTGCAAACCTTTTCCTTGATGGATTTTGGCACATTCGTGCTTCTTTCTTCTCTTCATTTCGGTTCATATTTTTTTAACTAGTTATGATCAATGCAGCCTGTATATAGTCCTTCAGTTTTGGCTGAGATGACTCGACCTGATGGTTCATCTACAATACCGATTCTGGGTGGTGAGTCGTTACCTGCTGAGTTGGCTCATGAACTGATGAGTATACAGGTGTGTGTGTTTGTGTGTATGCATGAATTGTTGCTTACTTGCTTTATATCGTTATTAGCATAATGCCTGTTTGTTAGACCTGAGATTGATACAGCATTTAGTTGTGGATAAATATTAGAGATAGGTTTTAGTATTAATCTTTTAACTGATTAGGATCATTATTGGAATTTTCATTAAGCTAGGATTCTTATAAATATAGTGATCATGATTTGGAGAGTTGGTTTATCTCTTAAAAGGAGACTGTTATCAAGGAGAGATGGCCCATTCCTTGTGTATAGTAGATATCTTTTCTGTTCATTTTTGCTTATTTTTGTGAGTCCTTACTATTGCTATTCCCTTAGAACATAATGTGTTACCTCTTACGCTTGCCATTGATTCTGGTCATTCTCCTACAACTGCTATATCTATATGATAGAGCAATATATATCTTTAGACTTTAATTGACTATCTTATAAAACATCCTGCAAGGAACCCTTGTAGCTTGGTGTTCTTTTGACCTCCATTTGTCACATTGTACTGGTGGTATCGGAAGGAGTTCATGATAACATGTGGCGTTTGATGGCAACGGTATGACTTTTTTTTCTAATACACATGACTCTGCGCGTGTGTGTTTGAGTCCAAAGTTTTACTTGAATCTCATGGACTTGGTTTTGTGCTCAAAACTTAACACTAATTTGTCCACAGATTTTACTTCCATTTGCAATAGGGTATGTAATGTCTTCCAGTCTCCTTCTGTGATATTGGCAGGTGGATTTGTTAAAACACAGCATACCTGATCCATCCTCCTTGTCCCTTTCACATCCTCAGAGCTCTAATTTAGGATCTGATAAAGAGATCAAAGATAAAATTCAGGAGGTTGGAGATGAATACATGGCCACTCCTGTTTTTGTGCATACAAAGTGAGTCATCTATGTTTTAAGGTTATTTGAAATTGATATGCTTGTAAACTTCCACCCTTTTTGCCACATATGAGTGTAAAATGTTCAAATGGATGATAAATTCAATATATTAATAACTAGGATCTTATTGTTTTCAGGCTACATGAACATGATATTGCTCCCCGTTATTTTGTGCAACTAAGGAAAGCACTTGATGAGTATTTTAGCTCCACCTCATTCAACAAACAGAAAGATCACAATGGATTCAAAGAGAATATGAGTGTGGATGGCCGTTCTGACCCTGCATCACTCGAGTCATTTTTTATCCCATCCAAATTTAACGCGGATTCTTCAGGATCACAATACAAGAGTTACTATACTTCCTTGTGGGAACTACGGGATCAGGTCTCTATCTCTCTCTTCCCCAGGGGGGTGTGTGTATGTGTGTCCAGTCTGGCTTAGTGTTTGTTAGAGGTGTCAGTCAAACGGGATGGATAACTGATCAAAATGGTTTGGGTCAGATTGGATTTAGCTGCTAGCACCTTTTTGTTTCATTCTATAAAGGTATGGATAAGATAATGTCTAATTATGATTGCAAAACAACTTTACAATAGTAATATAAATCTATAAAGAAAACAATCTAAGAGGTTGTAAAAACATGACTCCAGACGGATTTTAATTCATCTGAACCGTTCTCCTTTTAGCCATTTTTCTTTGTTTGACCCGTTTCGAGACAAACCTTGACCCAAACCAACCATTCATGAATAAATAGGTTGAAATTGCCGTATCTAGTACTGTTTGTGTGAAGATGTTTGAGTCAGGCTATGGTCTTTTAGAAGCCAAGATATGTGGATCTGGGCAGAATGGGATGACAGGTTCAAGTCAAAACGGATCAGTTTACCACAGTTTAAAAAGGGCTTGGTCTGGATTGACCTGCTGGCACTTTTTGTTTATTTTTTATAATAATAAGTGTAGATAATTTTGTATTGATTATGATTAAGAAAAACAACATTTACAATTGTAAATAATTTAGGAGTTAGTAAAATCAGACCAGACTTCAAACGACTTTAAACCTGTTTGCCTTTGTTGTTTTGGCTTTTTTTTTAAATCTTTTTGAGATTAATATCAATCCAAACTGAACATACATGATAAATAGATTAAAATTGGTTTGTGTGGCTACTCACATCTTCAATCTTTAAGAGTGCAACTTTTTTTCTTTTTAATCATTTTGGTTTAATTGTTTCTGGCTTCAGGTTTTATCAATGAGTGGTCCATCGTTCTCAAGAACCGTTTCCGAGAGAGACTGGCTGAAAAATTCTGGCAAGATATGGGAACTAGTGAAGAATTCATCAACCATTTCTGATTACTGCAGAACGCTACAAAATTCTGGCTTATTCAGGAGATAGCCTCGGCGTATCATATGTTTTCAACGAGTTGCCAATGTACCCGCAATTTGGCCCAAGCTAAACAATACGAGTGGTTGTAGCTTCTGTAGTTTTAACTTTAAAATTTTGAGTCTTTCCAAAAGTTTAGGAAATTATAAACTAGTTCCCTGTGGTACCTTTTGTTATCTTGCAAAACAGTTCCATACATCATGTTAGTGTATTTTGACCTTTTGAAAATCATAATTTAATGAAATGGAAAAAATTTAAAAATTAAAAACCCTTCATTCTTCAAATAATTCAAATTCCGCTGTTCATCGCATGCTGTTATCATCGGTGTTCGATATGTTCGATTCTGTCATTCACCAGTAAGGTTCAATTTCATCTAGGTTCAGAATCGAACACTAATTGCTAGAAGAATCAAACATACGAAATCAAAGAAGAATTGAACCTTAATCTCCTGAAATTGTAAGAGTTCGTAGGGATGGTCATCGGATATGTCGATGTAGGGTCTCTGGAGTCGATGTAAGATCGCCTAATCGAACAGATTATCGATGAAAAAGTCGTTGCATATGTTGATATGTTTTTGAATTATTTGATAAATCCTTTGGTGAATGAAAGGATTTGTCAATTACTAGAGTTGTAGGATTTGCAAGGATTTATCAATTCATGTCAAAACCAAATCTTTGAACCAAACAAGATGGACAGGGATTTCTTAGTTCCAATTTCTTCAAATTCCGCTCAATTCCAGCAAACCAAACACATGTAAGAAAATAGAAAATTATTTGTATGCTTAAATTACGTGTTTAAATGTGTGCATAATAAAGAGATAATGACGGCGACAAAATCAAAGGTGATTTGATTATTATGATAGAGAAACTATCTAAAACATAATGTCAAACATAAAATCGATTAATTTATTACGTCTATATATCGTTACTCATAAGAAAATTATGTATTTTGAATCAGTTGTTTTTATAAACCTCAGAACATCAAACCAAAACATTGCTTTTTTCTATACCAAATGTGTATAACCGTTTTTCCCCCTGGTTCTTTGGTTAAACTAAATTACAGACACCACTAAGCCTAAATGTGTATTTTAAAAAATTGATAAATAAAAAAAATTATGAAAAGTTAACAATTTTTTCTTCATGTACTCGTATAATACCTACAAAAAAGTCTACACGGTCCTAAATAATGGTTTAGCCCAATAACTTTGAAATCAACTTAAAAGTTAAAACTATAATAAAAGATACCGGCAACACATAACCATGAATATATAAGGTGCTTAAACTTATATTTCTATATCCACGTAGGATGTGTTTTTAAACTCACCCAATTAGAAGAACCATTGTCGTCCTATCTATGTAAAATTAACGTTTTCAGGTCTTAAATTCCGACAAAACACCGTTAATCAACGAGCTGCGAGTCTTACTTACGAAAGATAGTATCTTTAACTTGTATCGAAGTCTCACACACCCCAACCACCACTTTTTGCCTAAACATCATTTTCCGACAAATTCTGCAGAAGCCAGCAAGAAACTGGAAACATTAACAACCACTAGTAACTAAATAAAACGTTGTTACATTTCATAAACTTTTAACCCATTAAGAAAATCAAACGTGACTTAACGAGACTGCCATTAACTTGTGATAAAAAAAAGTTACAATTTGCAAAGTTTCAGCATTTCTTACATATTCCTTATATAAAAAAAATGGCATAGCTAAAATTCCATCTAACCATTACATTAACCAGCTTTAGAAAGAGTAACAACACCTAAACAATCACTCCAACATCGCATCTGATGATGCCTCAACGGCCGGCTTATCTGATTTTCTTTTGTTCTTGCCTACAAAGTGATACATAATCCATGTCAGATTACTCTATCCAAATTATTAATCTTTTATGGAAACATTGAAGTAACTGCTACAAACAGGTTTAGTTAGCATAAATAAGTCCTCATAGATACCTACCCTTCTTGTTTGATCGCTTTTGTCCAATTTTCAAACTCTTTTTCACGTGGAATCGTACTGGAGATTTACTGGCGTCTTGAGATGATGACCCTGATCCTGTAAATATACATGTGCAATGGTAAGACGGTTAGGGTTTTCACACGTAGATGCATTGATTCAACATCCACAAATTAGTTGTGAGGCCAACAAATTTTACCACCTGTGTAACAAGGCTTAAGGGTGTTTGGCATTGTGTTTTGAAATTGCTTATCTAGTTATTCTCTTCAAGTAGTACATAATCGCTTCTTGGTGTCCAGGACTAATGAAACTAGTTCTTATTATTTAATTTTTAAATAGTAAATAACCAGATATGCAGGGTCAAACAATCAGTAGCTGCAAATAACTCATGCTAATTATCGTCCTTTTAATAAGGAGGTGTTTGGGATAGCTTGCTTTGACAGCTTATGTAATTATGTTTGATAATTAACTTATTGAAAACAGCTTATAACCATAAGGGTAAACTTATAATCTTGAGTTCAGTAATAATAATCATCAACTCCTTATCAAAACCAACTTATTTAACCCCAAGATAATTATATAAGCATAAGCACTTTTCTTCATCCAATCACTCAGAGGTTCTTGTCTACTTATAAAAAACGTAATAGGCTGATTAGCAATTTAAGCAAGCAGCCAAGTTCACCCCCTAATCAGACTTCATCAAACCACAAACTACTAATTATCCGATTATCAAATTCAAAAATCAAAACACTTAAACTTGCAGCCCGTTTGGTTATAGATGAATATCCAATTCTAATTGTTTCATATCCCGTAGTCAATTCCAATTATACTTGAGGTCATTACAAAGTGAGGACTGCAGTCAGTAACTTGAAATCGTCTGTCTTCTTTTGATTCTACTCTTAAAAGGTTCCTAACTGATGTATTAGTCATAATTCATGTCTGTCACCGCTATTTCTGAATCAATCGTGCATGAAAACAAACAAACAATACAAATAGATTAAAAGGGTGGATAGATTACCATCTGCAACAGCCATCTCGATATCTTCCATGGTAATAAGCCCCTTTTCAATAGCCTCCTTCTGGTCCTGTTGAATGTTTAAGAGATTATTTAAAAAAACAATTAGATTTGTGCATAATAAGAGTATCACGAACAAGAAAATACACAAAATTTGAATAAATTGCATACCCGGCGCCATTTCTTGATGATCTTGCGCTTACGCTTGCCTGAAATAGTGGTGTTTTGGGGCTTATGTTTGAGCTTTCCGGTAGAAGGATCACCATGAACTGCTCTTTTGCGCTGTGCGACGGCAGCTCTCCTACGCTTCTGTACCACGTTGAAGACGGCCATTCCGGCGTCTCGTTCTCACTCCGGTTATTAGGGTTACAACTTACAAATGATGCAAGATTGCAAGACTGGTAAGAGTGCTTCCAACTGTTTGATATTTGTCGATGAGAAAGTTTCATAATTTCCCCCTCGGTTTCAAACTGTCATCTTTAGCCCCTGGTTCTTTTATTTTAAACTGGCATCTTTAGCCCCTTCTTGTTCTTTTATCTTAAAGATTGTGTTTACGAATTACGAAATATGCAGGGTTTTCAAACGTATTTTACATGTTAGTCAAATTATATAAGAAAATTGTAAGTTTTAGTTAAGAAAACTCGAGAATATGTTGTTGTTCGAAATTTCCAGTACTTACCGGACTGTTTTGTTGAATTCGTATAAAATCAACCGTTTTTCGAATTTAGACGTATAATATACCGTTAGAAAGCTAGAAAATTTTTATTTATTTATGATTTGATCACATAAGCTAATTTCAATAGTAGGTTTGTCCAAATTTTGAAATGCATAGGGTATGTCAATTTCGGGTGTGTGCCTTGACAAATGTAAAACAATAATTATTGTAAGTAACTGACTTTGAGTTTTCTTGAGACGTTTTGGGATTTGTGAATAGCTTATTAAATTTGTTTTTAGGCCTCGTAACTCACCCATCATTGGGGTCAAATATGACTTTAAATAAAGTAGTTTCGTTTAACCTTTGTAATTGGTTTAGAAAGCAAGTGAATTGGTTGTTGGTCGACTTGTGATCTTCATCACACCCACGGATGAATATACTTTTCGAGTACCCTTGCTTATATAAAGTAAATAGTCATCATGTGGTTTATGTTTGGCATGTGTTTAGGATGTGGCTATTAGATTAAATGTCTATGTGGTGATATTACTCTCGGATATAGGTAAATGCACATTGACTTGGAATATCAATATGTGATTATATATCTCATAATGAAAATGCTCCAAGGAGGAATGACAATGCACATTGATTTGTACTTGTTTGATTACGTTGTTCTTGTTGAGTTTATTCATGAACAATTGTGTGATTATATGTTATTGATATGTACTGATTTATACATATTTATTATACTGGATTTCCCGCGTTTTGGCACCTTTATTAGCATATTTACGCAATTTGATGCCTAATATCTTATATATCTGTTTTATAGGCTCAAGATGATGGATCGATGATAAATGAAGTAAAAATGATGAAAATCCGTAAAAAGTATTGAGCCTAGCGAGAAACGGCAGCCAACACACCCTGCTACATGCCTATGTAATCCTACACGGCCTGTAACACGGCCCATGTACGTGGCCGTGTACATCATACTCTGCCTCCCCTGTGTACATGCTACACGCCTATGGTCAACTTTGGTCTACACGGTCCGTGTTGATCTACACGGGTCGTGTTATCCACAATTTAGCACTTCAATACAGAATATTAGCCACAGAACAAAGGAGGAAGTTTCAATTTCGTTTTTCCTGTTTTCTCTCTGGTTCCAGAAGCTCTCAAGCTCCTCCTTTCATCCCAAATGATTTGAGGGTGATTCTTGATGCATTGGGAGGTTTTTAAAGCTTAGAAGGGAGTGTGTAACTCATTGTACATCCCATTTTATCTCTAATTCGGGTTTGGTATAATCTCTCCTTTTTTATTATGTTGAATCCGATTGTTTGTATGATTTGGGTTTGTTTTTAGGAA
>JAUEJL010135194.1:0-11064 GCA_032274825.1 Drosophyllum lusitanicum | reverse complement strand
TTTTAAAAACCGAAATCCAATTGGATTTACTCAATCGGATCGGATTAGACCGATCCATCCGAACGTACACCCCTAACAATATCAACTTTAATTCTTGGACATACTATATATTTTTTTTAAAATAAAAGGTTGATTTTGATAATTAAAATATAAGTTTTTTCATTTATAATAAAAAAACAACATTTTCGTTATGTACGATAAAAAATGCAAAAAAAAAGAAGTTATTTGAAACAAGTTAGTGAATTCTACAACTCCAAAATATTAAGATAAAATGTACATTTGAATTTAATTTTTATTACTATTTTCTGGTTTTTTTTTACTAAAGAAAAAGTAAAAAGTTTAAAAGAAAAAAAATTAGCTATGTTCTTGAGTTTTTTAGAAAAGAAAATGGATGTAAAAGAAATAATTAAAATGTCTCAAAATCATCTATCCATTATTAAGATGATTGGGAAGGAAATCATTCCAAAGGACTAGACTACCCTTCTTCCTCTTCTCCAACTCCCTTTAACACCATTGCTTCATGGTAGCTAGCATCGATCCTTGCTTCATTTTCCATCGACTCATGCGTCGCCAAGAACTCGATCGCTACTTCACCTTTAACGGAATATGTATCAATTCGCTAAGATATTTGGAACATAAGTTTGGTAGGAGAAAGTCGAATGAGAGTTTAGGGTTCCTTGTGCTCTAGCAAAATTACATTATGTTGTAATGGTAAATAGATGGGCAAAAAGTACAAATCGCATTTTAATTCATTTTCTTCTAACTAAAATACACAACTTTCCTTCTATTATATTTTTTCCTTCTATATCAAAAACACCTGTAAATAGTTTCCTTTCTTTTCCTTTTCATCAAGTTTTTTATTCTTCCATATGGGTGGCTCTTTTTGATTGGTAACTAAATTGCTGATGTACGTGGTCTTCTAAGCTAGCGGTATAAATAGTAAAATAGAGTTCTCCTATTTATTAATCTTGAATTGATGATGGGGTATTATATATCTTTCTACTAATTTTTTCTTAGGTTTTACTTTACCAAAATCCATTTAAATTTACATTCTCTTAAATTTTGGCTTATAAAATTATTTAAACAGAGACGTTACTGTATTGACTTTTTGATATAGCATCTATTCCGTAACTTATCGAACATATTACATGTAATTATTTAAGTTTTGATTTATTATAAAACCAAAATGTTATTAATTAATATTGTTATTATTATTAGAGTTAATTTCATCAATGGTCCTTTAACTAACCACGAATTGCAAGTTTAGTCCTTTTTTTAAAAAAGTTGCAAATATCATCCTTTAACTACCAATTTATTGCATATATGGTCCTTTTTAACGTTTTTCGTTTATCGAGTCTGTTAACTAAGGGGTATTTTGGTCTTTTATCATTTTTAAATTTTTAATTGATTATAAATAGTATTTAATCTATTTTTTAAATAAATCTCACATTCTCTCTTACTCTCATTCTTCTCTCTTCACCTTCTCATCTTCTTCTACTCACACTTTCTCTCTCCTCTCTCCACCATTTCATCATCTTCTACATCTCTTCAACACACACTTCTACCTCTCTCTCTCTCTCTCTCTCACACACACACAGCCTACCTCCACCACCGCCACCTTCGGCTCCACCACCTCCAACTCCGCCGCTGACATCACCACCGCCACCGCCACCTCCGCTGCTACCATCACCACCAACGAACTCCACCTAACAAAACCACAACCATTTACCTCCAATCACCACCACCAACAAACTGCAAAAACCCTACCACCAATCACCACCATCACCACCAATAAGAACACACTTCAACCACAAAAACTTGAAATCTACGAAAACCCACTGCTTGTAACAGATCTAAACACACACACACACACACACTCTTTCTTTGTGTGTGATAGATTAAACACAAACACACACACACACACTCTCTCTATCTCTCTTTGTGTGTGACAGATTAAACACACACACACAGTCACAGATCTAAGCACATACACTGTCACGTATCTAAGCACACATACACACACTTGATCTAAAAGAACCAACCGCCGTCGCCGCATGAAATCGCCTAAAAGAACCAAAGGCCACCTGAGCTCGCTGAAACACACACGCAATTTGTCTCCAGCGAGGTGGAAGTCGTTGTCGTCTCCGGCGAGGTGGTGGTTGCGGTGGTCTCCGGTGTGGGGAAGTGAGGTGGTGTTAGATTGTTAGGTTAGAGAGAGTGAAGGAGAAGAATGGGAAGGGTCAAGACACTAGGAAAATGAAAGTGGGAGGGGGGTTTTGTGATTTTATATTTTAATATTTAATATTGATAATTGATAATAATAATGATTTTAGATTAAGAAATAAATAAAAAAAGAAGAATAGGGGTATAATAGTCTTTTTGTAAAAATTAACAGTGAAAACGTTAAAAAGGACCATACATGCAACAAAATGGTAGTAAAAGGACCAAGCTTGTAACTTTTTTAAAAAAATGACTAAACTTGCAATTCGTGGTTAGTTAAAGGACCATTTATGAAATTAACTCTTGAGTTAATTTCATAAATGGTCCTTTAACTAACCATGAATTGCAAGTTTAGTCCTTTTTTTGAAAAAGTTGCAAGCTTGGTCTTTTAACTACCATTTTGTTGCATGTATGGTCCTTATTAACAGAATCTGTTAGTTTGTTCTGTTAAGTCCTCTCATGTGCACTGCACATGAGGGCAATTTTGTTATTTTACCTCTTTATCAATTTCTTATTAATTTTCAATATTAAATAATATTTAACTTTTTTTAAAAATAAAAAAACAAAACTTAGGGGGTGTTTGTTTTAGCTTATTTAGGGCTTATTTTCCGGGCTTATTTCTCATAAGCTCATTTTTTCTGGCTTATTTTTCATGAATCCGGCTTATTTTTTTCTTGTAACTCATAATAAGCTCAAAACTTAGAAAATAAGCCGGAAAAAATCAGCTTATAAAAAATAAGTCCTAAATAAGCTAAAACAAACACCCCCTTACACTACCCGCCTTCACTTTCTCTCTCTCTCATTCTCACTCTTACTCTCCCTAGACACACACACACACTTTCTCTCTCTACCCCATATTCTCTCATCTTCTTCCTCAACCTCCCACCACCACTGCACCGCCTCACGCCTCTCACCACCACCGCCCACTGTATTTTCCGGTAATAAGTCGCCGCCACCTTCATCGTCAGACGTAACACTCACCTCCGCCGCTGCCTTCATCGGACATCGCCGGTGCTTCATGTTTCTCTCTCTCTCTCTCTCTAATCTGTGGTTCAATCAATGATGGCGAGAGATATGGTGTTTCAGATCTAAGTATAAGGTGAGTATGTGTTGTCCAGATCTAAATATTGTCTCCCTAAATATTGAAATCTCATTTTCTTTTGAGTTCTTGTCTCCCCCAGATATTCAAATCTTATTTCTTTGGAGTTCTTTGTACAGATCTGATGATGTTTAAGGTTGTGATCAGATGATGGTGGTGATGGTGATCTGGTGATGGTGTTGGTGGTGGTCATGGTGATAGAGAGAGGCGGTCTGGTGATGGTGTTGGTGGCGGTGGTGGTGGTGGTCTGGTGATGGTGTTGGTGGTGGTGATGGCGATCAGATGATGGTGGTGATGGTGGTCTTGTCTCCTCGGGTTTTTATTTTTTTAAATAAAATATTATTTAAAAGTGAAAAATTAGTTAAACATAACAAGTAAAAGGACAAAGATACCCTCAAGTGTTGTGCACATGAGAGGTCTTAACAGAGAAAACTAACAGATTCCGTTAATAAGGACCGTGACTGTAACAAAATGGTAGTTAAAGGACCAAGCTTGCAACTTTTTTAAAAAAAGGACTAAACTTGCAATTCGTGGTTAGTTAAAGGACCATTTATGAAATTAACTCTTATTATTATTATAGTAAATTACATGTTTGGTCTTTTAAGTGTAACTAATATGACACTTTGCTCCTTTTTAAATTTTTTCATCGATAGTCCTTTAAAATAAATTCGGTACCCACATGGTACTTTGCCTAAGATGTTGTTTGGTAATTATGTTAGTGATCGACCCTCGTGTGACTCTCACATAAAGGTAAAACGGTTTTTTGTATTTATTAATTAAACATAAAATAATTAGAAATCGGGTGTTGTTTTACGCACCATACTCTAAAATACCCTAATCTATTAATATATTATTAGACATTACTTGTTAATAATTAATGACCCAAAACTATTAATATAACTTATATAATTTTAATCATGAATAGATTACTAAGCAATTATAAATAATTATCACTACTCAACTTTATTATCTAATTATTAATTTACTATTATTTTGTCTTTTTTAATATTTATTTATATCTTTCTTTCCTACTATTATTTAAATTTGTTTTCTACGTTACATAAGTGTGTATTTATGTGTGTATATATATATATATATATATATATATATATATATATATATATATTGATAAAAAGTTTTACTTAACAAAAAATAATATACAATCATCAAAAAAGAAAAGAAAATTAGTAAAATCTAATATGAGACAAAATTTAATAAATATAAAAACATAAATATCTTTAGCAAAAATCATTTAAATTTACAAAAGCTTTTGGATAATGTTTGAGTTTCGTATAGGATTCTAGACACGTCCTATGCCTAATCTCGGCTTGACTTTTTACCATAATTGAGTTAACTTTAAAACGTAGTCTTTATTAATTAATTTGACGTCTCTCTCTTCTAAAGTTTTTGTTATTATTGCAATCTAACATCTCTCTACTCACTAATCAAATTTATTAAAAAAACATTATTTATTTCTAATTAAAAAATAAATATAGAATATGGTGTATATTGAAAATAGGATAAGGTGTATTGTGAAAAACCATGAGAAGTACAAATATGTGTGTTGGAATTACGCAATATGACCAAAGAAAAAACCGAGTATAAATTAATCCTTGTTACCAACATCCAACCGATCACGATAATGTAAATTTTCGTTTTCAAACTTTTGAAACAAGAGAAATTAACCACAAATTGTTTTATTTGATGAATTAAATCATTAAAATTGAATCCTCAATAAGACATCATGATAAGTCATTACCATATTTTTTTGGTGAATCATTACAACATTTTTGTAAGGTGTTTTTTTTTTTTTTGAAAGATTCATGATAAGTCAAGTTACTTATCCGATGGTGCTATGAATGTCCTTAAGAGTTAAGACCATGAGTAACACCCATCTTTCTCCTCTTTCTTACTTGAATGTCACATAGTATAACCTATCAAAATCAACCAAATGAAAAAAAGTATGATCAATTACATTTTGATCATGAGAACTTTTTTTACCGGATTAGAAGCATGCATAAGTTCATTTGGACTCAAAACCTAATCATAACACCTTGTGGTAATCTACTTTATGGGTTTGTGGGTTAAAACGTGTTGGTACATAGATATTAGAGTGGTCTCCCACCACACTCACCACACATGCGACATCAGCCTTTTACTTCAATCACTTAACTCACCACACACACCCGTAGTGATCACCCACCACACTAGTTATGGGACCCACCTATAAACAATCAAAATAAAAACCGTCGCACCCCTTTACTCCAGAAACCATCGCCGGCACAAAAACCATCGCCAGAACCAAAAACCATCGTTGGCACGAAAAGCCATCGCCGCCCTTTACTTCAAAAACCACCGCCGCCCTTTACTCTGCGACCATAGCCGGCACCACCCTCGCACCAAAGAGGCGACCATCGCCGGCACCACCGTCGCACCAAAGAGGTAACCACTCCACGTGGAAGACTCAACCGATAAACCCAAATATATACAAAAAGAAATTTGCATCGGAAGACTGCACCCACAGCTCACCACTCCACGCGGTCGCCACCCCCAATGAGCCACTCTGTTTGCTCTTATGATAAATTAAAAAATGTTGGTTGCTATTTCTATAGAACTTGGTGAGTATCAAATGTTCCAACAAATAAGTGGTGTATACAAGACTCACAAGCATTCAAATCTTGGTTTTGATCTCATTAATACCCAAACAAGTTTATTGAAGTGGTCTATAAACTACCAAAAGAAGTTCGCCACTTGGTCATTGAAAGATTTGTCCAATTATTTTAAAGGTCCGGAAAAAAGTTTAAAAGGACTTTTGAAGTAAAAATATATAGTCCAAGTATACAAGATTTATATGTAACTAGATTAGATGTTCATGTGATACATAAGTTGATTTAAAGAATAACAAATAATAATTATTAATAAGAAATATATATTAAACAATACAAGATGCGAAAGAAATAAGAATTTAAAAGGATAATAAATAATAAGAATTTTAAAAATAATATGTTTAAATAGTAAAAAAATATTTATATACTACACGGTTTAGAAATCAATCAAATGATTAATTAGAGGACGCTCAATTAAAAAAATAACTAACGGATTAGTTATATTTTCTTAGCCAAAATGTTTGTAAAATTTAGTGTTATTTTTTTGACAGTGAAATAATCTATACGAGTATATCTTAAAATTTAATAAAAATTAAACAAACTTTGATAATAAGAGATATAACACTTACACAACTAACGAACATACTAATCGAGATGGGTCAACAAATTTCTTACGAACTACTTTTGATAGAATCGAATTAAATTTTTATCATTGTATTTGTATTTAACCAATACGCGAAGTTGAGGGACAAAGATTGTTATTTCCCAAAGTTGTGAATGAGTAGGCTAGTTTATGGTTAAAGCCAATGTTTTAAAACCCGGGTCGACCCGACCGGTCGAACAGGTTGACCCGGGACCCGGCCACAAGAGCAGGTCAATGTATACCTATTTTTTGGCATTTTGCGGCCCGGTGCGACCCGGCCGGTTTAGCAGTCGAACCGGTCAATTTCAACCCGGTTTTATATTATTATTATTTTTTTTAATCCTAAAATTTGTTTTTACATAAAGTAATTTAGTGTTATAATCTTAGTTTATTATTAGTCTTTTACATAAGGTTATATTTTTTGTTTTTACATAAACTTAGAAAACTCAAAGGGTTATGTTTTCGTTGATGATGATGATGATGAAGTTGAAGATCATAGTAAATTTCATATACTAAGTGATCGTGAGCTTGATGTGTTACTTTTTTTTTTATTTTTTGCACTTTATATATATGTATACACACATATATACATATATAAAAAAATAAAAATAAAAAACTAGAAACCGGGTTGACCCACCGGTCGAACCGGTTGACCCGTGATCCGGTGAGGAGACCGGGTCAACTAAAAAACCGGTTTTTAAAACATTGGTTAAAGCTTGATTTAGGGACTTCAGGTTGTTGAATTGTTAAAAGTCAAAAAGTGTGTGCGCGCTCACTTGGAAACATCGAGAAGAAGGAGAAACAAGGAAGAAATTCTGATTCTCTCCAATTGAAGTTGCATTTGCTAATTCAAACATTAAGGTATGTAATTTGAACCCTAACTAGTATGATTTTGGGTTTTTGTAGATTTTGAGGGATAATGATGTTCTTGAATCATCTAACATGGTATTGTTGATGAAAATAATAGATTGGATATTGTTTTTGGACAAATTGATGGGATATAAAACTGAATTTAGAACATGCACATTGTAAAATTGGGTTCTTAGATGTTAATGGGTCTAAAATTATGTTGATTGAGCAAATAGATCATAGGAGTGATCAAATGTTGTAGTTTTTGATGTTTCAGATGTTATTTGATAGTTAAGTAGCAATACCAAGTGTTGGAAATCATTTGTATGTTGCATTGGTATGTTATAAGGTGAAACCTAGTTATATATATATCCAACAACTCAGTTGTTCGTATCAAACTACAAAGGTGGACACGGGTGTGTCCATGGGTGACATGGGCCGTGTCGGGCCCTAAGGACGACATCTAGGGTTAATGACACGCCCCGAGCCAATAATGTATGGACACGGTATGTTTCATGTGACACAACTAGTGTTAGTGTGTAGTGACTGTGTGAGCATGACACTGTCATGTCTAAGCCGTGTCTAAGGGTGTGTCAGGTTATGTGACATGGCAAAAATTTGTATTGTAATTAATACATTATAATTATTTTGTAGGTATTGGTTGTTGATTGATTTTAGTACGTGTTGTTTGTTTGATTGAGTTGTTATTTAGCAAAATAAAAACTTCAAGTGAGTTATACTATCCATCTTGACGTGTTATATAAATACATGCTAATTATATATGTGTAAGTGTGGTTATATTGACATGGGTGGCGTAGTGGCATCTTATTGGTTTGGGTGGCGATTACTATTAGCCTGGGTGTCAAATTAACTAGCATGTGTGGCATTTGATTGTGTGATGCATATTGTGTACAATTCGTGCATATATGATATGTGCTCTCTAAGCATTCATGCTTACTTGTTTGTCATTTAATCCCTTTAAAAAATACTACCGCTTCCTCGGGAAAAAGAAATGATTAGGTGTACCTAGTTGATAGCCGAAGCTTCCGCGATGCCCTTTTGTGAAATCTTGTAAGTGAAGATGTTTATAAAAAAATTATATTGTGTGTTTTGAGAAATCACAACTCAATGTTCAAATATGTAATGATGTACATTTAACTTAGGTTTTTGATGTTGTATATTTCTACAGGGTTTTAATTTTTTGTTTTATATAATATGGTTTTTATGAGTCAAATATCCTTTCTAATCATTTGTTTATTATATAAATGAACATTCTTCCTATTTAAAAAAATCAGGGCATGACAAAAGATTACTCACATGGCATAATGTTTGAATCGATGGATAAGGGTATTTTATCGTCATAGAGAAGAAGATTACTCCACCGGTGTTTTGGACCTCTTTTTAATCTTTACGGCCTATTTTATCATTAAAATTAGGCTCACTATGTGTGTGTGTGTATAAGTTGTGTTTAAAGAATTAGCTCATATAATTTTTGGATCCAGAATGGTTATCCTTATAGCCCCAAGGCCGACAAGACACTGCAAAAGGGGGAGATTCTTAATCAAAAATCATGCAGGCAAGTAGTGAGCTAAAATGTTAATTTGATGATCACTGGTAATGTATTGAAAGAATTATCCTAAAAGGTTAATTACACATTTAGTCCTTATAAGTACGAATTTACAACCACGGTTCACATGTTTGAAACTTTGAACACTTCAAGTCCTTAAAAAACAGACGTTAATTTATTCCATTATTTAGAAAAAGATTATATTACCCCTACACCTAAATTCAAAAATGGTCCTTGTTTATTAGAATCTTTAATCTGTAATCAGTAATATATATTAAAAGAAAATAAGTTATGATGTCATCCTTTTATTTTTATAATTTTTTTCATCATATCCCTCTTTATTTCCTCAAATGGGAAAAATGAGTTATATTATCGTCATTATATTTTTATAATTTTTTCATCAATCGTCCTTTTTTATTTCCTCAAATGCCTTAAGAACGAGTTGTTTCCTCAAATCCATTTTTAAGATGATTTAGTTTGTTAATACTTAAATATTTAAACAAAAATAATTATTCAAATTAGTAGATACATCTACTTATTTTTATGGTTATTTATGTAAACATTTATACCAGTTGAAAATATTTACCTCTCTTTTAAGAGATTTTATATCCCTGCATATGTTTTATAATTATTTTACTATATGTATATATTAATACTTTCTAAAACTATAAACATTTAAAATTTACATTAACTATCCTCGTGTTTATATACATGATATTAAGCTAGTTCATATTAATTAAAAAATAAAAAAACTTGTCTTTTAACACAACACCCACTTTTCAAAAGACAAACACTCCCTTCAATTTCTTCAAGTTTGCCGGCGACAAAACCACTCGCCCACACCTCCGGTGAAAACGAAGATACGGCAATACGACCTACGGCGACAACCACCCCTGGTTCAATTACAGATCTGGTTCTCTCTTTGGTTTGATTACAAATCTGGGGTCATTTCTCTTTTTGGTTCGATTACAATTCTGAGGTCATTTCTTTCTCTGGTTCGATTTTTCCATCTCAAGTGTGTCTTTGAGTGTTTATGCTCCAGATCTGACTCGATGGTGATGATGATGGCGTTAGGCGATTGTAGCTTTTCACCTTCACCATTATCTCCCACAAATATCTTGCTCTCTTTCCCCGACCAACAATGTTGCTCTCTTCCCTAGCTAAAAACCCTATATTTTTTCCTTTATTAGACAGCCGATTGAACATCTTTTACATCTTCATTCTCGCTGAAAGAAAAAGGAAAAACTCTGCGCTTGTACCTATTGACTATCGCACCCAAAAGTTGCCTTCGCACCTTAAGTGCCTTCGATTGTACTTATTCACTTGCTATCGATCATACCCTTGCTGTTTATCGGAGTTTTTGACCAGATGGGTATTTTTTAAAAACTTATTTACTAAATGGGTATACTTTTCAAACTATTTACCATAACAGTATACTTTTCCTTTTAATTTTGAAATCATACTTAAACCTAGCACAGACCCTGTCCTCCTCACGCTGCCCTCTTCGCTAAAATACCTCTCGCCCTTAAGAATTGCCGGCGAACTCGACGGCGACGGCGACGGCGAAGGAGAAGGCGAGACGACTTCAGCGACGGCAACGGCAAGACGACTTCAACGACGGCGACATCAAGGACGACTGCAACGACTGTTCCCTACACGACGGCCTCGACGGCGACCTCTGCTTCTCTCCATCAAGCATTCCCGTTTCCCGTCGGTCGACTGAAGTAAGTTGTTACTTGAATCTTTTTTCCCCATCGATTGCTTCTTGAATTTGTTTTCCCCATTGATTGGTTCAATTTTTTTCCCCATCGACTTCTTGATTCTGTTTTTTTTTCCGTATTCTTCTTCTTCTTTTTTCGCATAGAGAAGCATAAATTAAGTTGTAGTTGTTAGTTTGAACATAAGATACACGAGAGTTGGGAAAAGATTCTTTCAAGGATAAAGAAGAACTTATTAGGGCTATCAAGCTCCACAGCATTGCAACCCATAGACAATTCGAGGTCATTGTAACACCCGCAAACCTGGGCTAGTAGATTAGCGGGTTTACGGTATGTGTTTATTTGTGTTTTAAATGATTATT
>JAUEJL010135183.1:0-11065 GCA_032274825.1 Drosophyllum lusitanicum | reverse complement strand
ACCATACAAAACTTAAGTGATTAATCAGTTTTTTTAACAAAACTTTAAGGTTTAAATCATTTGAAAAAAAGTTTGAGTTTTAAATCATAAAAATTCAAAATTTATGATAATTTCGTTTAGATAAAAACTTTGATTATTAAACCAAAATTAAACGAAAACTTTATGATTAAACCGTTATTTACCATAGATAATATAAAAGGTTAAATAACCGTGTTCACACCCTCGATACACCGACGGTACCGCGTACCTCCAAAATACCTGCCGTTGGTAGGTTTCCTACTTTCCCCCTATGCAAGTTACCACCATTCCACCCTTAATATAACGTCCCAAATTAGAAACCCCTTCAATCGTTCATCAATCAAATTTTGGGATTTGGGAATTGGGATTGGGTTTCAAAGTGAGCAATTAGGGTTTTGCGATTTCTAAATTTGAATAGGTTTTAAGGAATATGGAACGCGAAGATGAGTTGAAGCAGAAATTGCAAGATTTACAAAAGCAGCTGGGGAAAAAGCAAATTTTCGAAGAGGCTGTTTCTTCAATCAGATCTCTGCTCCATCAATTTTACCCTTCTGCTTCTGCTTCCCTTCGTAAATTGGTAATTTTAACACCTTATTTCTTTTACGGATCAGATTTATCATGTGATTTCGTATATTTATGTCGCTAGTTTATATTATAGTCGGATTATGATTAGGGGTTTTCTGTTTTTGGTTTCCTTGCAATCTGTGTAAAGGATCGCGCTTGTTTTGACAGAGTTTATGCCTACCTGTAAGCTCATCAGATTGAAGTAGAACCCTTGTTTTATTCTATTTTTTTAAGGTGATGATTCATACGCAACACAAATTGTCAATACACAGAAATTTATGCATAATCAGAACAATACTTGTACTTGTTGTGTCTAGACGGATTTTGTTTTTAATGAATCAGCTTCCATCATTTATGGTGATGATTTGGAGTGTTTATTGGACTGATTATAACATTTTGCACTAGTTTTGTGCTTAATTGCTAAAGAACATTTAGTATTTATCCTTATGCTGCCTTTTCGAGTAAGTTTGAGAGGAAGGGAAAGAGAATTTCCTTCCAAATCCGTCCACTTTTTGGTAAGAGTTAACCTTTAATTCTCCTCCAATTCCTCACTTTCCCTCTCATTATTCCTAATACGAAATTCGAGAACACCTTTTTATTTAGTTCTGTCCCAAACCCTATCCTTTCCCTCAAAGAAACTCGAGAACACAGCTTTATGGTAGGTCAATTTCCATCTTATTTCAATTACTGCTCCTTTTACTTCCTGCTTTCGCATATCTTATGCTTACCAAGACTGGGTTTTGATCTCATGCAGATATATAGTCTTATGCCCTGCTTACTCATTTTCATTGTGCCTAAATTGCTCATCGTTTTTTTTGTTCAATATCTTCAGAAAGTTGTGGTTATATGACACATTGTGGATCTGTGCAACAAATAAATATTACTAGAGATTAGTTATATCATTTAATACTTCTAGAGTTGTATATGCATTTTTGCTTAGAAAGGCTCGCCATAGTAGGATATGGGAGATTTATGCACCATGAGAAATATAAATTAAAGCACCTTGATGGTCTTATTATTCATTGGTTACAATATCTTAAATGGAGTTCCACTCCAATATTTTACTACTTTTAATCACTGCTTAGCTTTTGCTGTAATACTTGCTAAACCGAGTTATAAATTTCACAGTTTTTCTCGGTCATATCTCGTGTTGCAACTATTTTGAAGACAAGGTACACCTCACCTGGATTTTGGAATGCTGGACTAGGGCTCTTTCTCGAGGCAGAACAACTGGTGTCTGAATCTTCTGAAAAACAGCATATACGAACATGCATAGCTAGAGCACGAGAGCAGTTGAATGAAATAGATAATCAGCCCGAGGAATCTATACAGAACAGAAGAAATCAAGGTATATCCTTGTATTGTTATTAAATCATATGTATTGAAGATAAAGGTGTCGAAATGTGCAGTTCGGTCAACTGGTCGTTACGGGTTACTTTTAGTGCTGGTCAATATGAGCTGGGGCAGGTTGTGGCGACTTGTAGACACTTTCTCTTATTCATTTGAAAATTTAAAAAATTAATTATTGTGTAAATATGATTATAAAAACTATACTACTTCAAAATAGTCAGATTACAATAGTAATACGGTTCATGCGTTTTTATGCATTTGAATACATATTAGACACATTCAAAATACTTGAACCTATCTAGTATGATTTGGTATTTTGGTGGAGATAACACTTAACCCAAATAAACCCATTTATTGGTAAGTAGGTAAAAATTGTTGTCTCTAATTGAAGTTACCGTTTTTCACTTTTTGGAGGTTATATTCGCACCTCTGATATCGTTGTTATTTTAATTTTTGCAGGATATCTGTTTGAAGGGCATCTTACTGTGGACCAAGAGCCGCCACAGCCTCAGTGGTTGGTTCAATCAAATCTAATGACAGCCCTTGCTGCTTCCATGTCTCAAGCTGAAACATCACAAGAAAACACACAAGACGGGCCCCAAAATCTACCACAAGAAATAATGGATAGAATTCACGAGCTTATGCCTAACATATCAAATGAGTCCAACAATCTACCACAAGAGTTGATCGATAGACTTGTGGCAATGGTACTTTACTCCACTTAATAAACATCATTTCTTACTAAAGGTGGCAAAATGGGTGGGTTGGTATCAAACATAAATGGGTTTGGTTCATAATGGGTATTTCGTTCTCAGACAATGACATGGAGCATGTTTATTAGATTTGTAAAAGAAAATTAAAAAAAGAATTGTGAAGTGTGATTGACAGGCTTGTGGCAATGGTACTTCACTCCACTTAATGTAAATCCTTTTTTAGATCATCTGCTAAAGGAGACAAATTTGGTGGATTGGTAACAAACATAGACGGGTTCGGGTCATAATGGGCATTTCATACTCTGGCAGGTTGACTTGGAACAATTTTTGTGAAGTTTTGATTACAAAGATTAATAGTAATTTAAGCTCCAAATAAAATTGGTTAGGAGGTTTTATACATTTAAAATACACTTTGGATCACTTTGACCTGTTCGACCCATTTTGTTTTCAAGACACGACGTAGAAAGCTTAACCTGAATCTATTAGTTCATAAGCAGGGATGAGTTCGTTTAGGAACACCTTAAAATATTTGCTCACTTGTTACTGCACATGTGAAGACTACAATTCGTATTTAATTAGTGAAAACTTTCAATCTCAGCTCCTTGTTTATATATTTAAGGCCTAGAAGTGTTCTCTTATTCTTAATTTTATTTAGTTGTCTCGAATGAATTTTCACCTTATAACTAAATGGATCAAAATTGCTGCCTTACAAATCCCTTTTAGTAATAGTACACAATGGTGTTTATGTGCAGTTCCCAGAGGGTGATTCCGCCCCAAGAGCACCACCAGCAAGTAAAGAAGTGGTTGCAAAGCTTCCAGTAATCACAATTACAGACGAGATATTGAGCAAGTTAGGACCAGATGCCGAATGTGCCATTTGTAAAGAGAATTTGGCGGTAAACGATAATATGCAGGAAATGCCATGCAAGCATACATTTCATCCTCCTTGCCTTAAGCCATGGCTGGTAATTACCGACATTTATCTATATTTTGTCATTTTATGTAAATAGTTAATGAGTTAATTATTACTACAAAGAATCAATGGGTTGATATTGCAACCTCGGCAAGTAACTTCTTGTTTGTTTTATGGGTCCTTGGTATCAGACCGAATTGAATGCCAGAGGCGAAAATTATAGCTTTTTTTTTGTTCTTTATGTGGCAGGATGAGCATAATTCTTGCCCAATTTGTCGGCATGAATTGCGGACAGATGATCATGAATATGAAAGTCGGAAGGAGCGAGAGAAGGAAGCTGAAGAAGAGAGGAAAGGAGCTGCAAATGCAGTTCGTGGAGGTGAATACATGTATGTATAGGTTATTAAATGACATTTGTGTTCCCCTGTGTTATTAAATGACATTATGCTCTCATTTTGGCATTAGAATATTGCTGGTTAATGAATTTCATGATTATATATTTCATTTACAATTCATATTGGGGCTAAAGCATACATGTTTATTTGTTTACTTAATGGGGATTTTTTGGTAACTTAACTATTAGCACCGGGAGTATCTACCCAGAAAATACACATACTTTACATACTTCAAAGGTATAAAAAAAATCTCTCTCTCCTTCGGTAGTGAAATGCCGAGAATCACAAAAATTTCTCGGTTCTGGTATTTACGGTACTGCGTGCCAAATTGAATATGTCGATGCTTTACCGAGAGCATTCCGCATGCTCTTAAAAGTTATGCATAGCTCTTAGATCTGTTTACTATTTTTTTAATTTTAAATTTGTCAATTTGATCGGAGTGTTTTCTTGTAAAAGTTGTTTGAAAAAGTAGAAAAATTTGAAAAAATTGAGGCGTTTGGGAAAATGAGGGAGTTTTCTGTTTTCTTAGAAAAATGTGTAAGTAACATGTTCTCTAATTTTCAGTTTTCTTAGAAAAATTTTCTGGAAAAATAAAGTATTTATCTGGAAGTGAACGCATAATACCCTCTTTTTTTACCTTCTTACTTATCCCTCTACCCATTTAATCATCATAACAAGTGACAAAATCAAGGATAGGACGAGTAAAGAGAATTAATGAGTTTTACATGACAATAATTGATTGGGAGCTGAGGTACAAATAGTGGTACAAATAGTTAATGCATATGATACAAGTTAATGATGCATAAAGTTGTTGTGTATGATCATTTTTGTTGTGTACGGATTGCCTCCCTAATTGATTATGTAGGAGGATGAAGTATATAGATAAATTAGTAGAAATATAATTTTTCATATATTTATGAGTTGGATTGAGGTTTGTATTCTCTCATTAAAACAAAAAAACAATTTAACCAAGTGTTGAGTGCATATATAACAAATCAAAAATAAATTATTTAGCGAATTATTTTGCAATTTTTTGAAATTTAATGTCTTTTTAATTTTGCATATGCGTTTTTTTATAAACAGATAATTTTAGGGAACACATAAATTACGCATAAATGTTATTAGAAAAATGGTTGATTTATATGAAAAAAAAGAGTTAAATAAATTCTTAAGTTAATTATTTTTTCTTAAAATAAATTAAAAACCAAAATTAAATTAAAAAAACACCCACTATGCTTCAGCAAAATTGATTTATTTTTTAGTTTACAGAATTTGCTAAATTAGGGGTCTCCACATTTTTCTTCTGAAATAATTGGCTGATTTGTAAAAATACTTTAAAAGGGATGTCTCGAGAATAAGTGATGATTTATACATAATTAAAATTTTTCTTCGCGAACGACGAACGGCAACTGGCGATTGGCGAGGACGAATGGCGACGCGAAGATAATAGGCGGAGGGTATAATGGTAATAAACCACATTCCCTCCCTCATGGATTTTAAAATCCTTCTTTATCTTGAAGGATTTTACTTTTCCTCCCTCATTGATTTTAATTCCTTCAAATTCCAATTCCATAGTGAACAAATATTAGAATTTCTAGGAATTGGATTCCAATTTCTATAAAATCACATGAAATCCCTCCAACCAAACACCCCCTTAGGCATTAGATATATAAATAAGAAAATTAGTTCACAAGTTTAAATACCTTTACACCTGTAACTAAAATTCTACAACTAGAATAACCATCAATGTAATTTTTGAAGTTAGAGTATTGAATGTGAAATACAGTGAAATCACATGGATGGTTTTTATAATTAACTCTTGACAATAAGGAAGAGATTTGGATTTAAAATCTTATAGATGTGGGATTTCAAAATCCTTGTGAGGGGTAGTATTTTTAAATCCCTTATATGTGAGATTTCAAAATCAGGACCTATCTAACCAATAATCCATAGGCGCTTTCAGCACATCAACCAACACTTCACTCTAGCCGTTTTTGCCTTAATCGGACACCGCCATAACCATCACGGCATCACCATCGTCGGCCTTCACCACCGCCATAGCCGTTGCCCTTTACCGTCTCCATATTCGCCATTGTCTCCCTTTGTTATCGTCTTCGTCACTACCCTAATCGGCCACCGCCGTAACCTTCCCCGTCTCCGCCGTCGCCATTTCCCGTCTCCGCCGTCATCCTTCCCCATCTCCGCCTCCGCCTCCGTCTCCCTTCCCTGCCTTCGTCTTCGTCGCCTTTCCCCGCCTCTAGCGCCGTCGCCCTTACCCGTCTTCACCATTGCCGTACCCCATCTCTGACATCGTCGCTCTTCCCCGCCTCCGTGGCTGTCGCCTTTCTCCGTCTCTACCTCCGCCATTGTCGCCCTTCTCTGTCTCCGTCTCCGCCACAGTCGCCCTTCATCATCTCCTCTCCGTCTCCGTCACCCTTCACCATCTCCGCTATCGCCACCACCATTCACCTTCTCTGCCACCGCCGCCCTTCACCATTTCCGCCTCTACCTTAACCGTCATCCTCCTTCACCGTCTCCGTCTCCGCCGCTGCTGCCCTTCCCCTTCGTCGTTGTCACCCTTCCACGTCTCCGCCGTCGCCCTTTGCCGTCTCCGTAGTCGCCCTTCCCTATCTCCACCTCCACCCTTCACCGTCTTTGTCTTTGCCGCCGTTGCCCTTCACCATCTTTGCCTTCCCCGTCTCCGAGCCAGTCAAGTTGTGAAGGTGAGTCGACTCCCTCACCATATTTGCCTTAGAAATCCCGTTGTCTATTATATGACCCAAACAAGGGATATAATTGGATTTAAAATCCCTAGCGCTTTGAAATCTCATGGGATTTGGAATCCCAAGGGATTTGTGTAACTTTTTTTTTCAACTTTTTTTAATTTGTATACATTTGATTTTTACAATTAATAATTTTACTATTACTATCAATATTAATTAATAATAATAATAACAATAATAACAATAATAATAATAATAATAATAGAAGAATGTTCAATATAGTCCATACTTAAATCATAGTCCAAAGGGACTAATTTTAGCATTTGGATCAATGACATCAATGGTCTAGATTGCATTTTAAAAATTTGGACGGAATGTCATTTCGCAATTCACATGTGATGATTTTATAAATCACATATGATTGTATACTGAATCATCTATGATTGAATATTAAAATTTTAGGAACAACAACAACAACAACAATAATAACAAGAAATTATTATTAAGGTTTATTCAAAAATATATATTCATCTTAACACGTTTTACCATTGTTATAACTATCGGTTTTAGCTATAAAAATATATTGAACCGAAATTATATAAGCCGTAGACCAAACATATACTTGCTAGATCAGTATCATGGCATCTTGCAAAGTCTATGAAATACGTTTTCAGTTTATTTATTAAGTATAGGTGGTTTCCTAATCTAAAGCGTCAGTTTATTTATTAAGTAAAGGTGGTTTCCTAATCTAAAGCGATTGAGGAGATTCGGTCTCTCCCATAGCACTAGCGGTCATCCCATCCCGAAGGCGACTAGTTCATTCCCCCGCCTTAAGTAGGTTTTGGTTCTTTCTCATATACATCATTCTAAAGTTTTAATAACGCACCATACGTTAAGTGGAAATTACTTTTGTACCTCAAATCATAATTATCATATAAATACAGCAAACATCTAGCATTCCACCACAATTCAGGAATAGCCCTATATTATTCCCAACACTCCTATCACGGGCATACAATCATATTACAAGTACCCCTAACCGGATTCACAAGATACTTTATGATTATCACAGGTCCAATGCGTATCATGTGTTTGTAATAATATAGACCCATATATTATTCCCAACACACTATACACATTCGATCTCGGCATTACCACTCAGTTTCTCGATTCACAAATTTAGGTCAAGTACCACAACAAGGTTTAAAAGCATCTAGTGTTCTATGTTAACACTATAACAGTTTGAACACATAAGCCATCATGTATAAGCCTTCTAATCATATGAGTCAAATGCATCAAGAACACAAAACTACACATAACACTTATGCATATAGGTAGTTGGATGTTTGATTCTACCCTACCACAACAATCAAACAAGAACATGTAGTAAGGCCAAATCAGAGATTCTAAACCTATTTGGTTATTATCATGCATAGTATGAAAGCATTCATGAATAGAATAAGACAGATATATAACATCAACAACATTTCATCATATAAGTCATAAGACCAATATGTCATCAACATCAAAATACTTACCGGGACCCAAGCTCCGCATGACAGCTCTTTTGAAAATTTTTAAAATCTCTAGTCTAATATAAAAACAATGATTCAAATCATTAAGAAGCAATCAAACAAAAACATACAAAGTGAATTTCCTCACAATCTTTAACCCAACTTAATTTAAATTATGTTTTCAAAAATCATATAGAACCAAGTTTAGACACAAAACAAGTGAGCGACCGCATTTGACAACCAAATTTGTGAACCATGGCTCTGATACCAAGTTGTAACATCCCAATTTTTTTCTACCGAACACATCCGCATTTGACAACCAAATTAAATGTACAGACAGGTAGTTAGGGAGGTGGGATCCTTTCGGTACACGGCCTTTCACAAATCCAACAAGCAAGCCGAAGTGACTATTCTAGACACCACTCAACCGGTTATATCGACTTGTGAAGTAGAAAAGTATGAACATGCTCATAAGAAAACCATCATTTAACTGTAATCATATTTCCAACCATAAGGTTTTACGAAGACCAAGTTAAAATCAGAGTTTCACATTTAATTAAATATTTCAAATAGAAATGCGAAAATAAATGTTGTCATGTCGGATTCTTCCCCTTGTCCTTACCCGAAGTCCCTAGAAAGAATAAATATCAATGGTTAAGCATAAAGTTTAGTGAGTTAACACTATACTTACATCGTATAGCGGATAGTGTACACACAATAGGTATAACACATAACAATATAATTGTCACTTATGGTCCCCTTGACCTCGATTCGGTAGTCATATCATAATGAATTACCCCAGGTTACAAGCAACCCCAAATCATCTTATCATATCCGGTAGTCATATCATCATGAGCTACCCTTGGTTATAAGCAACACCGGATTCTTCAGCACTAGTAGGGATGTCAAGTCAATCTTGACCAACCCTGGTTTGTACATCGTCAAACAACACATAGGGTTACACATATAACATAACCTTGCAGATTTCATCATAACAACATTTTTGTTTACATATAACAATTACACACGTTATACATAAAACAAGTGCATAACATGGTATCATGAGTAGGTTAGTGAAAACTTGCCACATATTAATAATCACAGTGATTACAATAGCACAGTGGTATAGATCCGGAAGAAATCACACCTATACTAGAAACACCACACAATTGGTTTTTCTCATAAATATAAAAACTATAAGTTTCCCTATAATACCAAGAGTCCAACATGCATAAAAAGGTCCAAACTATCATTAAAACAAAATTTCAACATTTTTTCAGAAGCTCAATGCGCGGTGTTTATATACATATATCGTGTCGCGTTCTCTATAATAAATCATAGATCAATTACAATTAATTTTTAACCAATCCAGTACTCAACTAGACCTTCTACAAGTTTCACACATGTATATAACTCTTATTATATCTATCAATAACATCGCAAAATCCTAGTTTTATGTCCATAATCAGTACCACATGCATTCTAAGTCTCATAAACTTAATAGCTCAAAGGACAATAACTTACCTCTTGACGATTACTGGTGTGATGCAAGAAGTGATTCCGATTTCCCAGGAATCAATACCGTGCACGTTCTAGACTTGAACCTTCAGCAAATGGGACTTCTAGCATCTACAAATGTCCAACTAGCCTGAAATTATATATAAACACTCATTTTTCTCTCTTGAATTCAAACCCATCGGATGAAACTCGAACTTATATATGTATATATAAAATAAAGCCAAGGCGTCGGTTATATACTCCGTGAACGCATCATGTTCATCACTTTAATAATTTTCTTC
This sequence comes from Drosophyllum lusitanicum, assembly GCA_032274825.1. Classification (NCBI taxonomy): domain Eukaryota; kingdom Viridiplantae; phylum Streptophyta; class Magnoliopsida; order Caryophyllales; family Drosophyllaceae; genus Drosophyllum; species Drosophyllum lusitanicum. The sequence goes on along the minus strand of JAUEJL010135183.1, from coordinate 1,076 downwards.
GTTTTTTGTTTTGGTTTAACCCTTGAACAAAAGTTAATATAATTTACACAATATGTACATGTACTAACAACATAAAAAATGCGATTTCGTTAAATTCCAATAATTTACATATGTGAAAAACGGATATTACAAAAACTCACAAGATGGTTATAGAAAATACATTGGTTGCTCAAGATTAATCCATCCGTGATAATGTCCCACAAGCTCCTTATAGCTCCGGTATTTTTTATATTACTAATAAAGGAGTTTTTGTAATATTATTTTCGAGTCATTAATGAAAGAATTAAAGTTTTTCGTTGTGTTTCCGACTTATTAAATATGAGAAGTATTTACTCGTTATTCAGGTGTTTGCATATTAACAAGAAATGGAAGTTGAGGGTTGTTTGTAACAAGAAGGAAACTTAGGAGGATTAGGAGGGAAATTAGATTACAACTTAAGTAGGGTTTGAAAGTAATCGTCCTCACATTTAGGAATGCGACACATTAGGGTATTTCTGGAGTTGTTCATTTTGAACATTGAGCATGTACCGACTACTCTTGTTTTCTATGACTTAGGTTGTTCGATAAGGGTTGCGTGGACTATTTAGACTGCTTATTGATAGATTTCAGGTGAGTTCAATAATTCTATCTAAAACTGAGTTCAAAGACAAAACGGGATCTTCAGGGTGGTTTAAAATTGTTAATGGTGTAACCCTTTCTTAATCCCTAAACTTGTATTGGTTGATTTCAAAGGTTGTATTATTGATTGCTAGTTTATTAATTGTGTTCGCTTCTCTAAAGACATAACGATTGCTTAGGTTGCATGATATTAGTTTATAAAGCTTGTTTTCACATGTTATATTATAGTTTGGATACATGTGTCTTGACTTGTTGGATGGAGGGTAGACTCGCTTGTCCTAGCAGTTGTTACTTAGTAATTGTAACACCGCTTCTGAAAAGAGTTACTTTAGTGATAATTCAGGTTTAGCAGCGGAAATTTTTCTTTTAATATTAACAAACGGTCAATTACATCATCTTTGTTTCCAAAACATTCATTGGTGTTACCTAACATACAGGAACCGACCATAATGTATCTT
>JAUEJL010135172.1:0-11065 GCA_032274825.1 Drosophyllum lusitanicum | reverse complement strand
ATGATGAGACCGTTCACTTCGGTGACGGGAATGTTGGGACCGTCTACTACGGTAGCGGGAATGATTGATGCACTATATGTGAAACAAGTTGATGATGTGACGATTTGGTTTGTTGTATGTAAAGTACTCGCTAAGCTTCGTGCTTACGGTTGTTATTTAACCTTCTTTTAAGGTGATGGCCATGGCGGGGCTCCAACACGCGGTTGATAGCTCATTCCCCACAAGCTTCCGCATTGTTTTAACTATTTCGATCTTACTGATGTATTCCAAAACTATTAAAATTGAATCTAAGCTTTTATGGGTGATCACCCAGGGTTGTAATTAAAGTTACACAATGTTCTAATTATGGTAGCTTATTCATCGTACGCTTTGGTTATTGTTTAAAAAAAATAATGGGGACGTTATACAAATCCTAATTAGTATCATAGAAGTGAGTTTGATGCTATAAATATGTTCCTACAACTCTTAAGGACTGTTATGAACTTGAATTAGTGATAGAAGTTGTGAATTTTGTTGAGTTTAGCAAGAGTGTTCAAATGGGTCAAATTGGTTTAACTCATCCTAAATATTAAATTGGTTATTGTAATGTGTAATTTATATGATAATGACCTCATGTTATTACCCTTTAGTGTATACAAACACTGGAATTGAGTAGAATCACTTTGAGTTTGAGTTTGGATTGGATTAAGGTTGTGCAGAGCACTGCAGTTCGAGACTACACGCTCTTCGTGGCGCGAACATTTAAAAGATCGTAGCATGATCTTTGTATCAGGAGAATGTTTTGTTGTTTTACGTGTATTGATGCAAGGTATGTTGTTATAGGGTGATTGTTGGACTAAAGGCATCATTATAAGATTGTTTCAAGTATCTTGGAGCAAGGTGAGTACAGTTTTCACGAGTCTTGATAAATCAAGAATTAATATACATTAATACCAAAATTCATAAAATACAAAACAACCACTAAATACATATATATTTTGAATATTCTGATTTGTGCTATAGTAGTGAGTGAGAATAATATAGTGTTGACTTGAAGAGCAATCTTTATATTCACATATGTAAGTGCAAGGTATGATCTCGAATGTTGTATATCTTTTATTTTTGAGCTGCATGCATACTATTGGATCCTAGATGGATCATTTGTGTAGGATGTGTTTGTCTGGACATTTATTGACTATTTATATAGTCGTGTGACATGTGATTGAGGTTAGCTTCTATGATTCCGGTAGATTCATGGGTCGGGATTAATGAGGGTTCTGCATGACTTTCATTGCTCGATACTAGGGACACTCGGCTACCCGTTGATCCCAAGAGAGTTGTTGGCTTTATAGCGTTGCTTGGTGGAACGCTTCTCGCTCACCCACCGGCACGGTTTTGTTGTGTTTGATACCCCAGTTAGGATCGTTGAGCTGGATTAGTTATCCCACGAGATATGATGCCTGCTGATCTTGTCAACACTCCACTTTGTGATAGGATAGCATTATTAGCTTATTCTTACTTTGTGATATGTTTATTGATACTTGTGTTTAAATCTGTTCTCACTAGCTATTTATAGCTAACCTCGTATTATGTTTGCCATGTGCAGGAGAACGTTAGTGCCTAGCGAGGATGGGTTACTTTTTGTGTGCATGTTGTTGTCTGCTTTTGAGGAACACTCTCTTTCTTTGTTGGTTTTGTGTTTGTGTAATGGTCGGTTGATATGATAAGTAACACACTCGGTCTTAAAACTTGGCAATTTTTTGGTTGTATTGTTTAATCGCAAAGTCTACTTTAAAAATACTTCTTAGAATTTAATTAGAAGTTTGAAATTCTGCTGCTTTCTTTGAGTTTTTGGTTGATGCAAACAGGTTTTGGAAACATTCAAATTACAGACGGACCCACGCAGTTTGAAAACTCGAATTTTAAATATTTTTTTAAAATTCTAAATGTTGGTGTAACAAAACCTCCTCAAGATAAATCCTTTTTCCACGATCATTTATGGATATTAGCTCCATTTCAAGGTTGACTGCCTTTGAGCAACAAATACTTTGCTTTAAGAAGGTTTAACAAAAGGTAGGATAACCAATGAAGTAACACCTTTTTGTCTTGGTCTCTAAGTTGTCCTCCACCTCACGTCTCACATAGGTGGGCAACCCCAGATTGGCAAGTAAAGGAACCTTTCCATGCAACATCTCAAAAGGTCTTTTCTTAAGCTTCTTTGTTGGTACGGGGTTAAGGACTCTAGCATATGTTTCCAATACGTAACTCTAAAAGCAAATTGGGACATCCATGTGACTCATTAGACAACAGACCATATCTAATAACGTGTGGTCCCTTCTCTCAGTGACACTATTAATTGTGCTGTCCTAGGAGGTGTCAATTGTGAGACAATCCCACAATCTCTTAGATGATCTCAAAATTTAGAACTTAGATACTCACGACCATGATCCGATCCGAGTATCTTGATATGTTTTCCAAATTTATTCTAAACACCATTCTTGTAATCCTTGAACACCTCAAAGCTTTTAGACTTATATCTAATTAAATAGAGCTACTCATACCTACTCAAATCATCGGTAAAAGTAACAAAGTATGTCAAATCATTCCTAGTGGCATGCTTGAATGGACCACAAACATTAGTGTCGATGATATCTAATAAATCTTTGCCACTCTTACCAACATTGGTGAAGGTGCCTTGGTTATCTTTCTTAATAAACAAGACTCATACACATCATTAGACCCGTGGTCAGATGATTCCAAGATCCCATCCACTTAGAGCTTGGCAATGTATTTCTTGTTTACATGAGCAAGTCAACCATGAAATAGATATAACTTGTCCAAATCATTATTAGATTCAGAATCAATGCACATAATCGATCTATTACTATTCATGCACAATCTTGTTTCATATATGTCATGACATGGATATGTTTTAATAATTAATACAATTCTTAAACAACAAATAGTTCCATTAATATAATCATAGTCAAATCCATTGTCAAACAAAGCATAAAAAGATAAAATGTTTTGTGCAACACTCGGTGAATAACAAACATTTAATAAAGTAATAGACAAGCCGAAAGGAAATGTGAGTTCTACGCTCCTAATCCTCTCAACATGGACAACCGCCTTGTTTTCCATTATGAGGTCCGGCTCTCCTTGTCTCAACACTCTTAGTACCTGCACATCATTACAAATTTGAGTAGCATACCTTGTTTCCAAAACCCAAGTGTGTGAAGTAGAATTGTTATAGAGTTCAATCATGTACGTAGCAGAGGTAGTGATGCCTTTACTCTTGAGCTTTTTTAGCTCCTATGCCTTTACTCTTGAGCTTCTTTAGGGCCTCTATGCTGGTAGTGTCCCTTCTCTGCTCAAAAGAAGCAAGTGTCCTTTTCAGGTTATATGGCTGGAGGTACAATACCCTTCCCCTTTGGCTCCGGGACTAGGTTCGGCTTAGGCGCACCAACTTTACCATTGCGTTACTCCTTTGGCTCCGTTCCCCGTTATTATAATCCCCTGGATATCAAAGAATCGTTCCACTTGGTATACCTACCCATAAGTGTCTTCCTTACAAAAAAAGGTGGCATTTTTAATTTTCGTAAATGGTGGTATGCTCCCGAGACCCCACGTGTTCCCCTGCTGGCCCGGTCCTTGTCCGCTACCACATGTTGGCATCCCCATGTTTCCGTACGCGCAGGTTTCCTTCGGGTATTGGAATGATTCATAACTAAAATACAGATTAGGTTAACCTTGAGTGCTGCTTTCTTTATGGTATTGGAACCCGTCGTCGGCGAAACTAATAGGGGTGGTGTGATGTGGTGGATGGTGCAAGAACCACATGGATTGAGTTGTAAGGATGGGTGGTTGGGTTGCAAAGACTGTCGGCATGGTTGTGGGTGGCGGTGGAAGCTCCGTCATGATAGGCGGCGGTGGCGTGGATTTTGACCGATTCATCAAGATCGCCATCACCTCTGCGTGGTGTTTTTCCATGTCCATCCTAAATGCTTCCAACACACTTTCAGTATTCTCGAAGCTCTCCCAATATGTAGCTTTGTATTATGCTTTGTCATTATCCACGTAAGCGTTGTTTTTCGTCACGGTCGAGCTAAATCAAGCACAAGTGGCAGGAATGTTGGTTGTTATACTAATTTGATAAGAATCAAATTGGTAAAATGAAAGACTACGGCAATAGGTAATTTAGTCGGATGCTTAATAGATAAACCCTAGAATTCGAGAACTAGGAAGTCTCCAAAGTCACAAGACAAAAGAACGTAATTTTTGCACACCAAAACAATGGGGTAGCCGGCCTCTATATAAAGCCAAAACCCTAATCCCACCGACTAGGAAAATAAATAATTCTATAATCTCATAAATCAGGAAACTAAATTATTAGCTAATCGTAATAGAATAATGAAATGATGACTTCAGCCCCTTGATTTCTTCTATTTTGTTTTCCCGGCACCTTTCTTCGTTTGATAGATCTGACCCCAACGACCCCGGGTCATATCATTAACCTTTTGTTTAGGAGGTGTGGCGAGGAACTTGTCTTGGAGGGATTTTGCTTTGAGAATGAGATTAGTTACGGAGGATGAGATACAAGGGGTTAATGAGACTTGGTTTGCTAACTACACCGGTAACAAATGCCAAAGGAGAGCTCCAGATGATTTTGACTATGATTGTTTTTGGGAGGAGATAGTTGAGGGATGGTTTTTTGTTGGTAATTCAAAGGCTTGTGACATCATCCGCCCTCAATATCAATTACTGCATAGGATGCTACCCTCGTTTATTATTGTTAGGTCTTCGGTGAAAGACAAGGTCAACAACAAGAACCTTTGGTTCTTGTACAAGTCGTATTCCAGAACGGCTGCCCAAGAGCTCTTGTTGTCATGGAAGATACCTTTATTGTGAGTCCAGGCTTCATATCCGGTCGATTCTAGTTCACAAACATGAACCAACAATTCTCTAGCCAAGAATCAAAAGTACATTATAGCCACGTGCATGGAGTTGAAGTGTTTCACGCAAGACGAATAGGACACCTTTTGTGACATAGAGGACTATTACCTTATATTGTAAGTAATCACCATAGAAATGGGATGGACATGATGACTTTTCCGCAGTTGTTTTTATATCAGCCATCATGACGGAATGAGAAAGAAGATCGGATCGAGCCACTTTTAGTTTAAAAACTGGGGTAGAAAATATATTTCAGACCTGGTGTCACTACTACAAAAAGCACCTTTTGTGACGGAAAATCCTTCGCAAAACCTTGTTTGTGACGGACTTGCGACGGATAACAGAGGTCCCAAAAACCCTCATCGGAAAACCAAGTTGCAACGGCTTTGCGACGGGAAATATTTGCGTCGGAATTGCGTCAGTCATTTTGCGTCGGATTTGTGTCGACTTAAATTTCGGTGATGTTTTTGCGACGGATATACTTTTGCGACGGTTTTGTGACGGATATTAGTTGCGACGGTTCGAAGTTGTGACGACTTTGTGACGGCTAATTTTTGCGTCGGATTTGCGACAGTTTTGCGTAGGGTTTGACAAAATCCCATCATCGGTCACAATTCCATCGCAAAAATGGCAAAACCTTTTTCATTTATATTTGTTTTTATGATTTTCCATTTTTTTCCTGTTAATACAAAGATAGAAATACCATAAACATACAAAATAACATAAATATTAAAAAGTCATCCAAATCCTAACAAACATAATTCATTTAGTCGATAAGAATTTCATAATAATCCAAAATAAACTAGCTTTTAACGCTTTTCTTGATATTTCGCGATTTGCAGAAACAACTCGGCCAACTTGCTATTTGTTTCATTTCGGTGGTCTTCGAATTGTTTGGCTTGTCTTTCGCTCTCTTCTCTTTCATTATCTCTTTCTCTTTTTCTCTCTAATCGTTCTTTTTCTCTTTCTTATTCATAAGCGGCTCTTTCCGGCTCACTTTCTTCTTTTTCTATCTTCTTTTCTTTTTATATATCTTCAACCACCTTTGTCAATTTTTCGATCTATAAATTATAAATCTGGTATTAAATACATAAATATATACTCCAATACTCTTTATTAAACTAAACAAATAAAATATACAAATAAGAGTAATATATTAAACCTCTTCGTTTCCATGTTGTGAATAATGTGATAAACTCGTGCTAGATGAAGGCGTTCTCGTGAGCACAAAACAGGATTAGATGCGTCATTAGCCCCATATAATCTCTCCTTCTTTCTCTCTCCCACAACCAACTCCTACAAGCCTTGATCATGAAGTGGGTGATGTTCAAGGTCTTCCCCGTACTTCTCAATCATGAATCTTTGATACTTTTCGAATGATAAGTAGTATAAAATAAGAATCTGCCATATTTACCAAAAGATACTATTTAATCATAGTTAAATGCATCATGTTTACCCAATATAATCTAGAACTTTAATTTGAGTTAAATGAGAAGAAATATACAAGTTCTTGTGCTTGAAGTACAAATTACTAAAGGTCATAAAAGAGATAAAAAAAACCTACTTTATTCATTATGAAGAAGATGACATAAAAACTCTAGTCTTGAATTCAGAATTAACTCCTAATTAGAAGATATTAGGTCAAATAAAACTATAAGTCACTAGATTATCTTAATATCAAGAATCCCCAAAATACTTAAGAAAAGTAAAGAATGATACATACAATAATATGTAAGAAAAAAATATTTTATTATTTTATTTTTAATTGTTTTTCATATAACAAACTCATAAACCCTTTAACAAACTATTATACACTATACAAACCCAAATAAAATTAAGAATAAATTATACACCTATGTCACACATGTCGTTGCATGATAAACGATATTTCAAGTTTAGTAAACTTGTTTGAAAACTTATTAAAACGCACATGAGCGTGTCTATAGACACATATATAGAACCTCTTACTTCACCAAATAGATGATTGGTTTGTTTGTGCGTTTTTACCACTTTTTATTCTAAAAATACAAAAAAACAAATTAAAGGCCGTCACAAATCCGTCGCAAATGTATAAGATTTGTGACGGAACTAAACTTGTCATTTTATTATTTAAATTTTTTTTCACTCATAAATTCTTTAACAAACTAATAAATGACTATACAAACGTATATAAAATTAATAAAATATTATACACCTACGCCGCACATGTCATTGTTTGATAAACGATATTTCACGTTTAGTAAATGTATAAAAACGCATACAAGCATTTCTATAGAAATACGTATAAAAGCTCTTACTTCACCAAATTGATAACATGTATAAGAAATTAGATGACTCATATGTTTTGTAAGATAAACTATATTTCAAGTTTAGTAAACGTGTCTGTAGGTACATTTGCGTCGGGTTTGCGATGGTCACTATTAATATATTATTTTATACTTTCCTTTTGCGTCGGATTTGCGACGGGTAATTATATAATTTACTTTTTAAATATCTTTTTAGTAATTTTGCGTCGGATTTGAGTCCGACAGTTCTGTATTCCGTCGCTACATAAGTCCGACAGTTCTGTATTCCGTCGCTAGTATGTAGCTATTCCGTCGCAATTTTAATCATGTGATTGGTATGGTTTTATTCCTTGGAGTCTATCGCAAATCCGTTGCAAAGTCGTCGCAACTTTGCTATTTTTACAACGGCTTTTTTCCGTCACAATAGCATGTTTGTGTTATAGTGTTTATAACCCCTTTAGACCTGGTTTTTTAACGAGGGTTAAAGAGTTTTTAGCTCCAATTTTTAAACCGAGGTTGAAAGGTTTCTAGCCCCGGTTTTTAACCGGGGTTAATTGTAGACCTCCCCTCCCCCTTTCAAAACCAGGGTTAAAGATCTTAATTAAATTAAAAAAACGGGAGTGAAAAGTGTTTTTTGTATTAGTGCTCGGTCAAGATGATCTAGAACACGTTTTATACTTGGTAAAGTGTGGTAATGTTCATTCATTCTATGCACAATGCTAATCGGAAATACATACAAAAGGGTTACACTGTAAAAGAAACATTCGGAGAAAGAGATCGATCAATATGAGATCAAAATAACTAATTAAGAGATACAACAAATATATTGACAAATAAATGTAGAGTTGTGTTCAATAAAAGTCTATGTAAAAAACATAATACTAAAATTTTAATATTCAATCACAGGTGATTAAGTATACAATCACAGGTGATTTGTAAAAGCATCACACGTAAATTACGAAAAATTATAAAAATGTCATCTCACCCAAAATTTTAAAATGCAATCTGGACCATTGACGTAATTGATATAAAGGCTAAAATTAGTCCTTAGAATTACGAATTAATTATGGACTATATTAAACATTCTTCAATAAATGTATTATATAATACATAAAATCCGATGTGTTTTGGAGATTCACCGGTGTCCAGCGATGTGTATTTACAAGAGGTGGAAATTCTAAAGACAAAATAAAATATATTATTATACGATACCCCTTAATATTAGCTACATGCAGTTCAAATTAACTTGCCCACCAAGATCAAATATATCTACTAATTAAAATTAAGAAAATAACTTTTTAAATCAAAATAACAACAAATTTTACTGAATGTGTGTTGTATTACACTTTAAGAATGATAAGAGATCGATGACCACCAATTAATTGAACATTTTGTACTAAACGCCACAATATAATCTTCGACAACAAGTCAACAAACATCAATACCAGAAATAGACAAAAGATGCCAATGAAGTACAATGAACACACAAAAAGATATGAGCAACATGTGTACTTCATCCTCTAGCTTATTCATTCAACCACATAGAACAAAAACAAAGGCTTACTTAGCGGCACTTTCTGTGAACGATAGATGGACCAGATTCGTCATATTCATCCTTGGAGATCCACATCTGTTCACACAAAAGCAAAACGTATTAGTCAAAGTGCATTTGCAATGCATATATACAACCTCCACTTCCATTCACTCTAAGATAGCTTACCTGTTGGAAGGTACTGAGAGATGCAAGCACTGAACCTCCAACCCAGACGCTGTATTTTCTGTGTGATGGGGCACTCACATTTACCTTCATCCTAGGGGCAAGACCAGCGAGTTCCATTTCCATTCGCTTAACAAAACCAGGGAACATAGATGAACCACCATTGAGCAAAATGTTGCCATAAAGAATCTTCATCATATCATACTGCTGCCTGATAGTTTTGTCGATGATGACGTGAAAGCCATCACTTTGCTTTCCAATCAGAGATGGCTGAAAAAGAATCTCTGAGCAACGAAATCTCTCATCTCGAATCTTGATAACTTGGCGATCAGGCAACTCGTAGTTTTTTTCAGTACATGACCTACTTTGGATCTCTTTGTTATAGTCAAGAGCCACATATGCAAGCTTTTCCTTTACATCACGAGCAATTTCACGTTCCACAGGGGTGGTGAATTTGTAACCTCTTTCGATAAGGATCTTGATGAGGTAATCTGTGATGTCACTGCCAGCCAGGTGATGACGGGAGACACCAGTCTCAAGTAAATAACCATCACAAACCGGGATAATCTGCGTAACACCATCTCCAGATTCCAATACCAAACCTGAAAAATTAAAATTTTATATAAGAGAATTAGATGCAACGTGAATTAAGGATTCTGAAAGAGCAAGAGAACCTGAGATACTTACCACTTGTACACCCATTTGCATACATACAAAGAACAGATTGGTTGGAAAGATACATGGCAGGAACATCGAAGGCTTCAAACATGATATGCGTCGTCCTCTCTCTGTGGGCCTTTGGAGTTTGTGCTCCTTCGGTAAGAAGTACAGGATGCTCGTCAGGAGAAACACGAAGCTCGTTGTAAAAAGTGTGATGCCAGACCTTTTCCATTTGGTCCCAGTTTGTGACTATACCATGTTGGATAGGATAATCCAAAGACATATGTCCTCCTCCCGACATTGCTTCGTCTCCTACACAAGCATCTTTCTGGTGCCTACCAATATTGTAATGTGGCTCGCCTATAACAGTCGGAAACACAGCCCTTGGAGCATCATCACCTGCAAACCCAGCCTGTGGATTTCATTAAGAACAGGGTACAAGAATATGGTTAACTTCCATCATAAGTCAGGATATATATATAGCTAGGTAGGAACACTAAAACCATGGTAACCTTTATCCGTGTAGAACCATTGTCAAGAACAAGGGGCTGAATATCATACTCCTCATCTGAGGAGCCCGCCATTCCTATAAACTGCTACACAAAAATCAGATATCAAAGTATATTCCTGTTCTTCCAAGAAACAAAATACAACAGTTAGAAAGGATAGGAAAAGACTCAGACCGGAAATTCAAAAACATTAAAACTAGAAATTATTTCAAGAAATCGAAGCAAACCTTTAGATTCAGATAGAAGAGGTAACAGTTAAAAGAAACTCCGTTAGTTGTGGATCTGGTGTAAAAAGGTCCACGCTTCAGCTGATGTTATAGGGGTTGGGGTGGTGGGTCAATATATATAACAACTTTCATATAATAACCAGAGAAATAATAATTATATTATAATCTTCTAAGTAGTCTAATATAAATAAAGACTAAATAAAAAAATCTATGCCAAAAAATCCATCCATTCATTTAGATAAAAAAAAATTAGTTATCAAATCTTATATTAAAATTTAATTTTAATTTTTTAAATCAAAATAAAATTTACTTAATTTTAACTTTAAATCAAAATAATTAAAAATCAATTCTAAAATAACATAAAATATGAGATTAAAAAATATTATATTACATTCTAATGTAAGATAACGATAAAATTAAATAAAAGGTAAATAAAATATTACTTAAATTAAAAAAATAACATATTTAAGTTTTCTTAATAAATCGTGAGTTTTGTTTATTAACTAGTGGTTAGCTTACCCGCGCTTCACGTCGGGGATTAATTACTTTTTATTCGAGTTTGATTAGATTATTTAATTACTATTTTTTACTAAAAACCAAAAAAATAAAATTAAACCACTTACACAAAAATGGTAAATTGGAATTTAGATATGAAACCTAAAACAATTGAATCGCTTGAATTTTTTAAAAGTAATTTAGTTTCCGTGTATCTTGAAACTACGTAAAATATTTAAA
>JAUEJL010135161.1:0-11066 GCA_032274825.1 Drosophyllum lusitanicum | reverse complement strand
ACTCGAGCTCGGTCGAGATTTAATTTTCAAGCTCGAGCTCGACTCGAGTAAGTAATCGACACTCTCGAGCTCGACTCGGCTCGACTAAAATTAATTTAATAAAATTTTGTAGCAAGAAATGTTAAAATACATTATGGAATTCAAATTTCACATTTTCAAACAACAATTAACAGCTAGCTACTAAGGGTATAAAAGTAAATGGTGTATATGTAAAAGGGTAAAATTGTAATTTAGTAGAAGCTCGATTAGGCTCGCAAGCCTGGCGAGCTGAGTATTTCAAAGCTAGAACTCGGCTCGAAACCCTACTCGAGTAGCTTGAGCTCGACTCGGTTCACTTCGAGTCGATTTTTGTTATTTTTCGAGTTGGTCTCGAGTAGCTCGCAAGTTGTCTCGGCTCGATTACACCCCTAATTGAGGTATGCCTAGGTGGCTAGGTGGCATATGGACGGAAGCAAACACCACCCTCTTTGTGGCACCACAAAGTGGTATACTTTTCGGTGATTGTTTACGGGGAGAGAGAGAGATGAGAGAGAAAAAAGGTGTATATTTTATGATAAGAGTGTGTGAAGTATGAGAAGTGAGTATTTTGTTTGTTAGAGTAAAGAAAAGTAAAAGTAAAATACGAGTGAAGTAATACTAACATTATATAAAGTATGAGAATTATGTGGATTAGTTTTCCTGTAGTACACCCAAACAAGCATGTAGTGATCAAAATTTTAAAATACAAAAAGAGGTTTTACGTTCTCATACTAAATTTTTTTTATTTATCCTCCTACTTACCAGATAAAAATCAAAATCAAAATTTCGTGAAAGAGACGATGAATTTTTTTTTTTGGATTACAATATTATCATTTAATGTATAATAAGATTAAAAAAAGAGGCTTTAATACGAGGATTATAAATCAGTTTTTACTGTAATATGAAGCGAAACCCGATTGTTACATAACTTAAGAAGACTTTGTATACTCATGATGTAATTACGTTTTTTTAACAGCAAGCTCACCCACCCACCTAACTTACACTTATGTTTACGATGAGATTTGAACCATCAACCAAATAAAGAAAAGAACACTATACTTATTGATACTGCTATATAAAAGATCGACTCTTCAGATTTCATAACCATAGTTGACTTGGTAAGTTTATTAAACTAATATCATTAATTATTAAATTATTAGTATACATCATTATCATTGCCATAGAGAGAATATTTATGTGCGCATCTATTGTACGTTAACGGTATGTCATTTTTAATTTCAATGGAAGAGATTGGTGATACCAACTGTATTTTTATACAAGATAATTTTAAGTCTCGAATAAAAAAGTAAATTGTTATAAATAATTATGGATAGATGTCTCTAATCTCTAATACTAGATAGATAAATATGAGTTTTATAGAGACATGTATTATCATAGATAAGATATTTGAACCTTGAAGACTTATCTATTGTACACAAGGTTTTAAAAAACATAAGGCGCAGCTTGACGGGCATCTTCAAACCTCAAGACAGAAGTAATGTTGGTTTTTAAAGCGCGACTTAAGAAGACAATTTTTCTTATAATTTTTTTAAATATAAAGTTCACAAGAAGTTATACATCTATTGATTTATATGAAAATTCATATATCAATTTCACAAAAAGTGTTACATCATAAACTCACCATTAATAATGTCAAGAAACCATCCTGCATGTTATCATTTTTGTTTCTCTCAAAAAACCCTTCTTCTTTATAGTTAAATTCAAAATCTTTATCCCTTGATCTTTAAAGAAGTGATAAGGGTTCAATAGATAGGCTGAACAAATGTAATGGACTATCGAGTCCACATTTTGTCTCTGTTGCGTCTATGATAGGACGGTAGTTAATCTCCACATTGTTCAAAGCTTTTCAACGTCTTCCATTGCTTGTATAAGCTCTCCATACAAGAAGCCTATTGATCATTTTCGATCTCCATCAACTAGCCGAAGGACTTGACTAACGAAGAAAACACCTTCAAGTCTAAATTCACCCCGTTCTAAAAAGATGGGCTCATCACAATTGCATACGCCCCTTTCCCATTCCCAGTTTTGGCCCATTTAGATTGATCTATTCATCACTAGTAAACATAAGCTTTAACTTTTCCTTTTTCTCCATTAAGCTTTGCAAAGTGAGAAATGATAGTAACTCCCGGCCTTGCGATGTCCTTACACTTTGTAAGCTTTTGTATTAATGCTTATGTCCTATGATGAGCATAAATGAATGTAGTTCAATATTTGCCTTATCAATCCAATCTTTAAATTTACCTTATTACCAATTTACTCAAGCATATTGTCGATGGTGTGTGCGGCACAAGAATTCCAAATCATTGTTTGTCACAACTTGTATTACATTTTGTGGTCCAACTGTAACACCCTAAACGTATATAAAACCTATTAAAATAAGTTGTTGAATAAAAGTGGAGGAAAATGAGTAGAAGTTATAATTATTAAATGGTTTGAAATAATAGTTCCAAATATATCCCCGTCCGGATCTATGGGTAATGAATTGATGAGTTGTTAGTTGGATAGGGGAGCGGGATACTCGCCATTTGAGCAAACCGACCCTAAGGTCGGCAACTTCTTTCCCTATTTGTTTCTTTTTTTTGTTCTTCTACCTTCTATTCTTATCCTTTCTTCTTGCTTCTTCTCAAAGACAAACACATATGTTTAATCTACTGATTTTTGAGCTAAGATTGGTGGCTTACAAGTAAGTTAAATTTATACCAATTGAGGGAATCAAGCTCAAGATTGTAAGTGTTATATTGTTTTGTTCTTAATGTATTAATGGGTTAATATTGGGTTGATTGATGTTGGATGATCTAATAGTATTACTTTGATATTTAATTGAGTTAAGGGATGTTATGTTGTGGCTATAAAGCTCTGGAAATGTTTTAGAATTAATTAAATTGAGTTCTGGCCGGAAATCAGTAAGTTTCCGGTGAGCTGTTATTGCAGAATTGCAGGGCACGGGTGTGGCCCTCACGAATGAACCGTGCCCCAAGGCGTGCCTAACCCTAGATAGACCCAGGGTGTACCTGTCGATCACGGGCGTACCTGTGAGTATTGGCACGGACGTGCCTAGGAAAGCATTGGCGTGCCATGTCTTGTGCATTGTTTAAAAGTTGTGTTTAGATTTGAGTAAAAGTAATGATTATCATATACTTATTCTTAGGTGTTTGAGGACCTTAGGAAAAGATAAGATACAGGTGAGTACCTCAACTTGGTACTTAGAGATATTAATTACTTACGATTGTTCATAGTCAACATTAAGTGGGAATGGTTACATAAATGTTATAATGTGTTGATATCAAGTAAACTGTTATTAGTTGTTAATTGATGAGTATAGTGATGAATACATAATTAACGGAAAGGAACCTAAATATAATAAGAGATATGAGACAGAGATACATGTCTGTGTTTGAATGTAGTATCCTGGAATTACACTAAATAATGAAAGAGGAGTATAATAAATAAGTGAGAGGTGAACCCCAGATAATAATAAAGCGGATAAGAGATGGAATTAATATTTAATAATTAATTCTATACACTAAAATATATCTATGATCAATGTTATGCGAGTATAAAGTTTTAGGGCAATCAGTAGTGCAATGAGCAATACTGATATATATAATTGTGTGTTTAAAGTAAAAGAGATCTTACAGTGATATATGTTATAAACACATATCGATATACATTGTGAGTATGCGCGTAAATACTGAGAAGAGGAATGCTAATAGCTTATCTATGTGATCTTACACATGATGACTGAGTATGTAATATTTTAATGATTATCTATGATGTTGCTTGCAACTGCGTGTATATGTTATATATATTATCTGCAGTGTTGCCCAGATTAAATGAGATGCCTAAGTAGCAAATGAGATGCCTGAGTGTCAAATGAGATGCATGAGTGACAAAATGAGATAGCCTGAGTAGCGCAAGATAGCCTGTGTGGCATGCAGAGGCCTGAGGGGCACAATGTGATGAGTTTACTCTTACATCTTTATATTTATGATTTGTATTTTGTTGAGTACTCACTAGGCTTTCTAGTTCATTCTACCCGTTGTTTATTATTTGCAGGTTTTGTGGCAGACGAGGCTTTCACGTGGACATGCTAAAGAGATTTTGTGCAACATCAAAAGAAAACTAATTTTATATTACGTGTGCCGGTTGTTGCCCTATTTTAAAACAATATTATTGTTATTTTCTTGTTGCACGCTTTTAAAAAACGGGCGTTACACCAAGATCTTCAATGCATTTGTCAACATAATCAAATATGAATTTCCCGGTGTGCATCTTTAGAACATTCAACCGATGAAAGAAAAGTTGACCTTCCCTGGAGTTCACGCAAAAATTCATTATGCTTCTTCGTTTTTCGATCGGTCCAACTATCCATCATAATTGAACAACCATTTTGTGCACACTATTTTTCTTGTTTCTTGAGAAGCCTTTTCATTTGATCAACTTCTTCTTTTAATAATGGTTTCCTAAGTTGATATTGGTTTGAAGGACAGTAACCTCAACCATATTGCCCAATAGCTTTAACAAAATTCTTAAACGCTTCATTATGGATCAAATGAAATGGAATGCCTAATTTATAAACCCATCGAGCACAATATGATGGACATTAAGGGGTTGTTACAAGGTCTTAATACGTCTTAATCTGAATCAATAAGAGGTACTAAGATGCAAGGGATGTTTGTTTTTTCTTTTTATTAAGATCTGAAAACCTCTTAATACCCCTTAATAAATTGGAGATAAAATTAACTCTTATAACATCTTAACAGAATTTATGTTTCATTATACTATAACAATCAAACTTATTCCTCTACTAATTCACGTCAACATCTACTTCTTCACTACTCTACTTACATTGACACCTTTCACGGTCGTCGCCAGCTGTCGTACGCCGCCGCGCATCTCTCTTCTATATATTTTGATTTTAATTCCCTATATTATTATGGTTTGATATTTGTATTAAAATATTTTACTTTTTTATTTTGAAATGTTTAAATTTAGTTATATATGTAACAGTTGAATATATAATATTATAAAACATATAAGTACAAACATTCAGATATTTCAAAAAACAAATAGTAAAATATGAATAAACATTCAAACGTCAGAATCACCTCTTAATGTTAAGACATGATATTCAGATTCAGACTCGGAACCTCTTAATAAACAAACGACACCTAAGTGTCCTTTCTTTGTCAAGTGCATCTAAAAGATTTTGTTGATGCGCATCAAGTGTTGTACCTTGAGGATTAATAGGATTTGCAAACTTGTCCAAGGCCCAAGTTGTTTGGCTTCATCCTCAATTTCAACCTCCGCCCTAATTTCTTCTTCTCAAATTCTTTTCTCTTTCCTTCTTTATTTTGGTTTCTCGAGTAAAGCGGCACACACAACCTTATCTTGTTTGCTTGAATTCTTACATATGGCTACACCTTTTACTTTTATTCCCGCAACTTGATACTTAATCCTACTGATTCATGCTTTAGATATAAACCCACACAAATTGCATTTGATTGCATCTCTATTTGTACGATCACAAAGTGCTATAATTCCATCCCAGATCCCCCGACTTTCTTTCCAAGAGTTCATCTGCACAAGAACTAACTACCTTCATTTGTTGTCGGAGTCGGCTCATCGATCATCCAAATTAGAATCTACATCAACCATTGAAGATATACTATTTTGTAAAAAGTTAATGTTGAATTATGATAAAAATGACTAAGATTGATACTATTATACAAAAGAAAAAAAGGTTCAATCTATGAAGATAAAGTTATAAATCCAATAAACTGATTGCAAGCAAATATAATTTTTCAAAAATTGTAAAACACAATGCTTTGGGAACTAAAAATGGTGTTGGTAGTGCCATGAGTTATAGATGTTGGTTGTGCAATTTCTAAGCAATCAAATAAACTATATACTTATATTAATCATTTTGGGGGTGGTGCAATGACTTTATTTACAAAAGCGAGTGTTATGGATAATTATAGATATATGTTCATATTCTTTAATATTAGATAGATAAGTACGAGTTTTATAAACATAGGTATTATTATATAAAATATTTGAATCTTGAAAACTAATCTATTGTACATATATAAATAGAGGATTACATAATACATAATATTACGTTTTTCTCTTATTCTCTATATTCATAACACGTTATCAGCACAAGAACTCTACAAAAAAAGAGGATTGAAATATATGAAAAAAAATGACTTGTTGATTTTGTGATACAAAGTGAAGCTCTTGGCTTAGGCGCTGAATTCGCTTCCTGCCTTCGTTAATAAAAAAACAAGTGTCTTGTTGATTCTGTCAATTCCCAATTCTCCAAGAGTTCAAGGGAAGGGCGTGTTTGTTTTAGAAAAATACGCTAGTTTTCTCAGAAAAAATTTCTACGAAAAGTGAAAATCTTAAAAATGTGTTTGATTGATATTTTTTTGTAAAATTTTCCAAAACAAAAGGAGTTTTCATTTTTCCAATTTTCTGAAAAATTATAAAAGCCCACATTTCCTATTTTCCATTTTTTTCTAAACATGTCTTCTTAAACTGCTAACTCTATTTGCCGTACACCACCACAAGTCCATATCTTTTGTTAATCAAATCGTCCCAAGTCCCAACAAGCAAATCCCTTTGGTTCGTCGGGTATGTAATTCATTTTTTTTTCTATATAGATTCAACAACTAATCCTTATTCTCACAACAGTCGCCGCCTTCCCTTCCAATTTTGGTTTAATAAGTATCTAGTTTTGATTATATAAATTCAATCATCTGTTTAGTAAGTATTAGTTTTGATTTTGCTTTTTCATAATTTTTTCATCGAGTCGATTGCTATTAATAATTGATATACATCTTTGTATTAATTATTCACAAATTTCAATGTTATACAATTTTGCATGGCTGTAAGTTAGTTGCTCTTAATAATTGATATACATCTTTGTATTAATTATTCACAAATTTCAATGTTATACAATTTCGCATGGCTGTAACAAATCACATGTTGAAGATAAAGTTTTTATGGTGATTTAATATGTTGATTTAATAAATAAGTTAAATATATCAAATTTATACGATGATTTAATAACCTTTTACACGCATATAAGTGAAGTAAGTGATTTCTTTGTAACTTGTAGCTCGTGTATAGTGCTTTTTATAACTTGTATAGATAATTGTTTGGTGTTATATAATTAAGAGTGAAATATAGATGGATTGAGATAATGGTGATGCTATGGATTGGCCAGAAGATTGTGAGACGTCAAATGTTGATTCCACATGCATGTTGTGTATTGCATAATTAAATACGAATAGAAGATAGGGCAGATATTTTATTTACTACATATGGTAATGAAAATCTTCAAGACCTTGAAGAAAGTTTGAACATGGTTCAAGAGGGTTTTCCTTTGGATATGACTGCTCAAGATTAAATGCTTCAAGTTAGAGATTCAATTGCTGATATGTTGTGGGTAAAGTATACCACAAGATGTCACCAAAGATGGTCGTTATCTTGATATCATTAAATAGTAAAAACTTGTTGATAATATTTTTATGTTTTATTTGGATATACATTGGATTTTATGTTAAATCTCGTATTTTATTTTTGTTTAAATTTATGTTTAGATTTGTCAAATGTTGTATTATTTCAAATAACAAAAACTTAAAAATGAAAACCAATTAAAATAGCATATCCAAACATGTTTTCTAATTTTCTAAAATAGAAAAGAAAACTCCATCATTGTTAACCAAACACATTTTCTAAATTTTTTAAAGAAAACTGAGAATGAAAACTCCACTCTTTTTTCAGAAAATTTTTCTAAAAAACTAAAAATTATTTTCCACAACCAAACGCAACCTAAGTTTTCTAATATAGGAAATTCTTATAAAAGATTGTAATTACCTTAACATCCTTTCATGACTTTAACACTCTGTTTCCGAGATTGAATTTAGAGAGAAGAAAAGATTTGGAAGGAAATATTATTTTAAGGAAGGAAGATAAATGATTTTGAAGGAAAATCTGGTTATTTCCTTTCAAAAGTGGAAAATTTTGGAAGGAAATGAAAAAAAAAATTTATGATTTTTCATAAGTGACTAAATTACCCTTAATCATAATAAATAATTTTAAAAAGTAAGGGTATTACTGTAAAATGACCCCTTTTTCTTTCCTTCATCTCCAAGTCGGGAACACATACTTATTTCTTTTTTCTCCAATTTCATTTATTTTCTTTCCAACTCGAGAACACGAAAAATTAAAATCATTATCCTTTCTTTTCTCTTCTTTTCTCCCGCTAATTTTCTTTTCTTTCTTTCCTTAATGTATAATCGGGAACCCAACATAAAACTCTCACATATATCCAAATCCTTTTTCAAACCCAGTTGATTAAATTATATATTAAAAACTAATTATTTAAGAGAGATAATTTATACATAACGTTTTTTTGCCACATAACAATTATGATCTTTTTACCCCAACAAATCCACTAACTATTTTTTCTCAACCACATATTTAAAGATATTGTGATCCAAACACACTTTTTATTATGTATGATAAAAAAAATGTTATATACAAATCATCTCCTATAATCTAAAAACTAAGAAAAAGTCAAATACCTGATTTACCCCCAAACCCCCCAACAAACACATGTGCATCTTCTAAAGGCAACACATCAAATGGTGATTTCAATTGCAAATTCATAAACTCAAGAAACAATACACACCACAAGAATAAATGGAAGATGATCTGTACATAATAAATTTTGACTATACACAACAAATAGTTGTTGTTTGGACTATCATACCCTTGAATATGTGGATGAGAATAAAAGATAGTGAGATTCTAGGGGCATAAAAGTCACATTTGTTGTGTATGACAAAATCTTGTTGTGTACAAATCATCTCCCAGAATAAATGGAGGAAACCTGATACAAATGGTGATTTCCATTTTAGTATTTCATTGACCACCGACTTTTGTTCAATCAAGATCTGCCACAAGAGAATTGACAACCGGCATGATACGTATGAAGTAAAACCGCCACACAAACAATGGAGGAAACATAATACGGTGTGAAGGAACCTAACACAAGAACAATTATGATACAAGCTAGGCTACTGCTTGGAAGAAAACCTGATATGTATACCTAGGGGGACCAAAAGGATTGTAGTCTAGCGGTATCAGGGTGTTGGAAGGTATTTCCTATGGTCAATGGTCATAGGTTCAAGTGAATAAAAGGTGTAGATTTAAGAGTAGATTAGTGTGTGCGTGTATTCTGCAAAACGTAAGGGGGTTTGGGATATGAAAGTATATTAAATGGTTAATGTGTAGCTTTTATGGTATTGTTTATCGTATTGTTGTACCCCTCTTTTTCTCACAAACATATGTTACATTAATGTTGTGTTTTCAAGTTTTAGATACGAAAAAAAGAAAAGAAAATTAAGGAGAGAAAAGAAAATAAGAAAAATGATCATAATTTTAGTTTTTTGTGTTCTCAAGATAGAAAGAAAATAAATAAAGAGAAAGAGTATTGTTTTTATTTTATGTTTTCGAGTTGGAAAAAAAAGAAAAAAAACGAGTTATATTACAATAATACTCTTATTTTCTAAAACTTTTAGTTGTCATTAATGGTAATTTAGTAACTAATAAAAATCATAAAACTTTTATTTTTCTTTCCATCCAAATAATCTTACTTTTTTTTGTTTCTTCTCTATTTCTTCCAAATCCTTTATTTTCTCTCTAAAATAAAACTGTGAACAAGAGTCAATACACTCATACACATCATGAAGTCGAGAAGCAATAATCCAAACCCTTTTATATTTTAAGTTATCTTAGTAATTGTTAATTAATAATAATATTTTTTTAGAAAAGATAAAATAATTAAGTATGTTATGCCTCTTATTTTTTAATGACGATAAAATTTTCTAAATTTGTTTTGATTATTCATCGAATATTTTCAGAGATTATGTTTCATAGGGTAAGAAACCATGAATATGCACATAAAAAACATACAAAAAGCAACACTCTAAAGAATAATAATAGTTTAAAAGTTCTAATTTGTGATAAGAAGTCAACCCTACAAATAAAATAATAAATGTTGTTTATAAAGATGTTTTACAAAAAATCTAATTGTGTTATGTATGAATTTATGGTTTCTAATAGATTTATCATTTTTAAGAGATTTTATATCCTTGTGTATATTTTACAAATGTTTTACTATATATATTAATTTTTTACTACTATAAAAAATTTAAATTTAATTTAAGAATTAAAGTTGCATAATGACATAAAATTTGTCCTAATGTTCTAATATGGAAATTAAAGTATTTTTTTACACATATGACCATTTAATTTGTTAAAAACGTGTTAATATACCCTTGTATCAAATGTTACCTGGTAAATAGGTAAAAACCCTATTTTGATGTTTTTCCTCACAATTTTTTATCAATGATGCATAAATTTTTTGAAAAATTGTTCATTTTGAGCTCTTGAAGGTGGCGAGCATGTCTTCATCATCATCCTACAACTCCAACTCAAATTCAAAGTTTCCAATTGAATGATATTGTGAGAAGCAAGTAAAATATCTAACATCATGGACAAAAAACAACCGTGGTCGAAGATTCCTAACATGCCCAAATTCTTTGGTATGATTTTGTATGAAATTAGTCGATTTGTGAAAATTGCCCTAATTAGTTAATGAGAAGTACAACCAAGATTACACAGACTACAAACAACTTTTGAATGACAAGGAAACTGAACTTATTATGTATATGTATAAGACCAAGATGGAGTTATTAAAGTAAAAAAAGGTGGAAAAAATGAAGTTTTTGGAAGATATTCGGATGTGTAAAAAAACTTTAAGTACCATATTAGAACATTAGGAAAAAATTCATAACATGCCCTAACACTTGAAATGAGTTTAAAATTCGTGAATTTACTTGCTAAGCCAGTTGCATGAAAAAATGAGATATATTAACACGTTTTTAATAAGTTAAATGGTCATATGTGTAAAAAAATACTTTAAGTACCATAGTGGAACATTAAGACAACTT
>JAUEJL010135150.1:0-11066 GCA_032274825.1 Drosophyllum lusitanicum | reverse complement strand
TATTGATGTAATTTGAAAGTTTATAAGGATATAGAAGTAATTTATAAGTTTTGGAAGGATATATATGAAATTCTCCCATTTTTTTATTTACATCGTTTATTATGAACATCATTGATCAGGAGCAGTCCACAAACGCACAATAAAACCGGACTTTGGTTGAAATTTTCAGTGGCTCCTCTTCGGTTTTTGATTGCTCGACTATTTTGGGTATTTTCTTCATCTCTGCTAATCAGTTTTTGGCATTGATTTTTATCAAGATACGTTTCTATATTCGCCTACTGTGTTTGATATTTGCTTTGTTTGGAATGCTGATGATTTTATTGTTATTTGAATGATTTCCCTCTATTGTTGGTGCATTCTAGGGTTTAAGAATAAAATCTAGTGATTTTGATTGCATTTGCAGTATGTTTAATTGTGCCTTTTGGACCTGATATAACTGAATGTTCCTTTTTGCTGATTCAAGTTAATGGGAACCTTTTTGGGAATGATTTTCATGATTCTAGAGGATGCAGATATTGAATGTTGATTGGATTGAGGTTACTTTACTGATGTATGACAATCAATGAAACTAACGTCACAACTTACAAGTGCAGATTAATTATAGATCTCTATCACATTGTGATGTTGGGATCTTGTGGAAGTTTATGTGATCATGTAGTTCATATAGTTTTCGTGTACAATCATGTTGTATGGCACATTAACAAATTTTGAATCGTTATGAGGATGATTTGTTTTAGTGGTTTGATTCATTGCTCTAATTCATGACCTTTTTTCACAATGTTAAGTTCTTGTAGTTATGACACCATCAAATTTTGAATGTTAATGAGGATAAACTGTCAGGTTGCCTCATGGACATACGGAAACTGTAATACATTGATTCGTTTTCGATTGTTTTACATTTATGAACTTATAGGACCTGTGACGTTTATACGCAATGTTTTTTATTTTTTATTTGTTACGCTAATCCTATTTGGTAATTCCAATGATCAATTGTGTGTTTTTTCCTCTTAGGGCATCGAAACGTAGCCTATAAATAGGGTGTTGGTTTGTATATATTACTGGATTCGTATTGCTCTATGCGTTATAAACTTGTCGTCATTGTCATCTCCGACCAGAACATCTTTCTTACGTTATATTTATTCTAGTTTTTGTCTTGATTTTTGTATTAGGGCTTACGCAATCAAAGGTAGGCCCATTACTTTGCATGCAAGATCATTTAATTGGTGGAGTTGGGATATGAAATTCTGTTGATATGGAATGTAATAAAGATGAAGCTCTCCGGGCTAAAGAGATATCTGAGGCAAAGCTAGCAGAAAAAGATTTTGTGGGAGCCAAAAAGTTTGCACAAAAAGCTGAGAAGCTATTTCCTGGGCTTGAAGGTCTTTCACAGCTTTCTATAATTCTTGATGTGTATGTTTTTTCAGAGAAGAAGATTAATGGAGAATCAGATTGGTACAGTATTCTTGGTGTGGGGCCCACTGCCGATGATGAGACTATTAGGAAGAGTTATAGTAAGCTGGCTCTCTCTCTTCACCCTGACAATAACAAGTTGGTTGGAGCTGAAGGTGCTTTTAAACTTGTGTCTCAAGCTTGGATGTTACTGTCTGATAAGATTAAACGAAAAGTGTATGACCAAAAACTAAACCCAAGACCCGTATACCAAAAACCTACCGATACTCAAAAGACTTCAACCTCTTCTATTCAACCCATTCAACTAATTTTTCGGCCACCAAACGCCAAAACATTTTGGACTGCATGTACAAGATGCAGAATGCATTTTGAATATGCAAAAGTTTACCGCAACCAGAAAATTCTTTGCCCCAATTGTCAAGAGCCCTTTTGGGCTTTAGAGGTGTCAGCCCCATCCATGAACCATAATTCAACAAAGTTGAATTCTCAAAGTCAGAATCACAATGCAAGCCATCAGGTGAACATTCAGCAGGGTTCATCCTTAAACTCATCTACCGTTAATCATGTGAATGTCCAACACGGTCCAACCTTAAACAAGGGTGCTGTGAATACCAGTGGACAATTGAAAAATCAACATGGAGTGAAAGTAGGTGCAATGGGACAGAGGACTTCAAGTTCAGGTTTAGGTTCTGTTAAAGGTGATCAAATTTCAAAAAGAAGACGTGTAGCTGAACAGTCATCCATGGTGCATGCCCATAATGTTTATGCAAAGGTCAGTGTTTCTAGTAACAGCAAGCTTGATAATAGTACAAGGGAATTGTCACAGGCAGAAATACGTGCTATGTTGATGACAAAAGCAAGGAAAGAAATTCACAAAAAAATAGATGAATGGAAAGCTTCAAAAGTTTCAAAGAAAGTAGGTAGCAAGAGGGAAGGTAAGATAACTGATAGTGGTAGAAAGGATGCTGAAGAAAACATTGTAAATGATATGAGCAAAGTTAAAAATGTAAATACACCATTAATAGATACTATGAACACAGTTGACATGGACTCTAATGTGAAGGAGACTGAAGCAACACTGATGAGTGTTCCAGATCCAGATTTTCATGATTTTGACATGGATAGAACGGAAAGTTCGTTTGGTGAAAACCAGATTTGGGCTGCATATGATGAAGATGATGGGATGCCTCGATACTATGCAATGATTCATAGTGTCATCTCAAGAAGACCGTTCAAGATGCAAATAAGTTGGCTGAATTCCAAGAGCAATGCTGAACTAGGACCAATTAATTGGGTTTCATCAGGATTTCCTAAAACCAGTGGAGATTTTAGAATTGGCAAACATGAAATTGATACCTCCCTTAATTCTTTCTCGCACAAGGTTCAATGGACCAAAGGCAAAAAAGGGGTTATTCAAATTTACCCACAAAAAGGGGATGTATGGGCCGTTTATAGGAACTGGTCTCCCGATTGGAATGAGTTTACTCCAGATGAAGTGATACATAAATATGACATGGTAGTTATTGTTGAAGATTATAATGAAGAAAAACGGGTAATTGTAGCTCCTTTGGTTAAAGTTGCTGGTTTCAAGTCTGTGTTTCATCAACATGCTGAGGTGGTAGAAGCTCGGATGATTCCTAGGGAAGAGATTTTTCGTTTGTCTCATCAAGTGCCATTTTATATACTCACAGGTAAAGAAGATCTTAATGTTCCAAAAGGTTGTCTGGAGCTTGATCCTGCAGCACTGCCTATGGAGCTCCTTCAGACCACAATTGAACCAAAAGGCAAGGCAGTGGAGGATGCAAATTTCAAGAGAACAGAGGTCAAAGGGATTATAACTTATTCTAGAAAAAAAAAAGGGAAAAAACGTGAAACTTCAAGGACCAATAAACTGATTGAAGAAACCAAAGTGGATGGTTTTAGAAAATGATAGCTGATAGATCTGGAGTAGCAGTGGAGCTTAGTTTCAGTTTTTTGGACTCAAACCTGTCTACAACTTGTAGACATTTTAAGGAGCTAATTTTGTGGCAGGTCGAGGTTTATTAAGGTTATCTCAACTTTTTACTTGCTGTAGAAACCTTTTTTATACAAGAAAGCAATATTTCTGTGAAGGGCCACCTTTTTTCAACCAAATGACGGCTTCTGTTGCTTTAAATATTATACTTTTTTTACCCTGATAAATCTAGCATTCTTTTCTTTTCCAGTACTTTATGAGTTTTTGCTACTGCTTTCTGTTTAGAATAATGCATGTTAAAAGATATTGACATCATTTGATACTAAATTTCTATAAATCGAGTCTGTATATTGTAATTTTGTTATTCTTTTATGGGCTGGTGTCTATGGTTTTCTATTTAATACTTGAGGGGTTCACCATAGTATCTTCTTAGATCATCTCATAGTGACACTTAAGGTTACTATATCAAGAAACTAGCTCTAACAGTTTGATGTATCTTAAAATCTTTATCCAAGCTGTTCATGGCCTACAGACAACTAACTATTTGGCTAAAAACTGATATTATTTTTATTAGATCTTTGCGGGAGTCTAGAACTGGAATTATGTTAGGTATACAATATCAAGTAACCATCTAATGATTCGCTGTCTGAATAAATATCAAATTTTCTTGTGCTACCGTGATGCTTTCATTACAAAATGCAGAAAAGATTTCCGTATTGCAGAAATGATCGTATGAAATCTATGGTAATTATGGACTTAAAAGATTAGAAATTTGATTCTTTTTCTGATGCTGCAATTCAAATCTGGTTTTAGTAGAGGATAGGAGTGTACCTATTTGAGGAACCCTATATGAAAACAACAAGAACATAGAGAGAAAAGATATACCGATATGATTTCAGTTCAGCATCCTTCCCAGTTTTATCTACATGATGGGTTGTATGTTGGTGGGGTTTACTGTCATTACTTACCCTTTTCCTAAACCTAATTTGCAGTATGACTTTCTGTGATGAAGTTTCATTAAACATGACAAAATTTTGGTTTGTTGAAGATTCCATGATGATTTCCTATACCTCAGGTTCTATTGCTAATAACAATTTATTATGTTTGCTTTAGAGGGTCTAGCCTCTTTATGTTGTCGAAATTTTGTGGATCTTTTTTGTGTGATTAAGCATTCAAGCGTCTAAAATGCTTCCATGTGTGCCGTTATGTGTTTGATGCTTATGTATACAAGTATATTGTTTGACACGCCTGTTTTTGCAAAGGAAATTATGACATGGATCCTTCTTGAGCAACTCAGTTACTTGCATTCCCTTTTTACCTTGTGTTCACATTATTAAACCTGAGCTAATATGGAATACTTCTTTATTTTTCCTGCCATTCTGAAAAAAAAAAGAAGTATTCCATATTAGCTCAGGTTTAATTAGGTGCCATTGTACTGATTAGTTCTATTCCTGTGTGAGGAAGAGGTTGAAAGAATAGACAGATCTGAAGCAGATTGAAGAAAATTGTAGTGAAATTTATTATTCATCCCTTTGGTTTTTAAAAATTCTTGCTGAATACTTAGAAACACCTAATTGATTGGAATTCTGACTCTAGCAAAGCATAAAGAAAGCAATGTTGTTAATTATAGAGGTGACAAAATGGGTGGTTTGGGTAACAAATCAAAACACAAGATTTATGTACGGGTCAGTTTGGGTTGATCCGAAACCCTTTTGTCTAATATTGTTTTTTAAATTGTTTATTCTGATTACAATTTTTTATTATTACAGTAATAAAGTAATAATTTAAGTATATGAATAAAACAATATACTATATAGGAGGTTTTATCTATTAAATGTTACTTTTGACATGTCTGACTCATTCATAAGTGAATTAGTTGAAATTGTCACCTTTTAAATAATGCTATAGATACAGTTGCATAGTTTTCAAAAAACTACTTTCTCCCTGTCAACTAGCCTATATTCTTATAGATTTGATTGATAATTCGTAACATCGCCTCATATCCCTCCTTCCGGTTAGGATTTTGGCAAGAGGCTGGTTGTTTATGTGAGAAAACACGCTGCTCTCTTATTCCCCTCCTAATGACTATCTCACAATACAATAATTTTTAACGAATATATAGCTTTTACGATTCAATAACCTTTAAGACAATTCAATAAAAAGAAGAAAGAAAACAGGAGGTCTTTTTGGGGAAGCTGTCTATTTACCCATAGGTAGTGGTATGATTGTCTACATCCTGCCTCTGTCATACTCGACTTAGGCGTGATTGGGTAATGTTGTATTTGATTGGTAATTCATATTGCATTTCATAACAATACATGTTACAAACTAAGGTTATACAATTTAATGGAAAGGAGTTACATCATCAAGCTTGATAAAGAAGTTAATATTAAACTCCAAATGCAGAAGTATACTGACCATCAGAAACAACTAAATGCAGTTTGCATTTAAATGGGCATACTGATTAGGTAGGGCAATGCAAAATTCATAATGCAAAAAAGAAATAAGAAACATTAAAAAAAGGTGTTGAGGCAAAGATGATAACTTCAACTTAGGCCTTTCAAGTAATCATATGTAAGGCTACACTGAGTAATGACCGTCATGAATGTCTGTCACATCAGTATGACTATTTCGTGACCATTAGCCCTAGTAATGATTGACTACAATATCACCATCACTATCATTACTGGACCTGCATGATATAAATTTAGATTAATTTGACTCGTTGAAAAAAGTTAAAGAAAGACAAGAAAATGACAACAAACTGTTCAGCTCGTCATTGTGAAGACGAGCTCTACCGACGATGGCCCATTGAAAACAGCATCCTAGTAGACGACGAGCCAATGGCGTGCATGACTACCCTTTTCACCTCGTCATCTTCCTCGATGACGAGCTACTAAGCATACATTTGGCCTTTCAGCATGCTGATTTGAACCTGTTTTAGAAGAAAATCTCAAGTATATCTTGAATGAAGATTATGGGCAACTTTTCTATCCTTGGTTGCTTATATACAAACTGCTCATTACTTTGCTAGATTTGAAAGGTTTTTATTAGCCTCTTCATTAATACTTGTAGATATATTTTCCTTGATTAGAGCATTCCAGTTTGTAAGACTATTCGACTTATATCAGTTGCTTCGATCATGCATTATTATGTGTTCTTAGATATCTTCGGAGTGTTTAATGTTTAGAACAAGTAGAGTCAACTTCGGAAAAACTAAAAGCAAAGGTTTGACAACAATTCCAATTTAGGAAAATGGAAAAAAGACCCAGCAAGCCCGACGTGTTTCGACCCTAACTTAAATTTGACCCATTTACCAACCCAACCGACCCATTTGTTTTGCCACCTCTGTTAGTCGTTGCATAAGTTCAAGGAACTGGAAGGGGAATTTCTCGGATCCAAATCAATACCATCAATTTATTTTTGTCTCTAAAACTTGACAGTTCTGTAAGGAGGGAGTCGAAGGTTCCTTCTATGCTATCTTTATACTTGGATTCACTCTATGCTCATTGTTCTCATGCCAATCCTTAGAATTTCTTTCCTAAATTCCTCTGTGTTCTTCAATGAATAGTAATTAATTTTTTAATCTTCGATGGAAGTTTTTATATTATGCCTGATTATGGCCTTTAGGCCGTTAAAACGGTTTTTAGAAGTTATTTCAATATTTTATGTGTGTTACCGAGCTTACTTACCATGCGAGGTCTTGATCTTGTCCCGTTTGTTTTGCAGAATTTGAAGGAATGAAATCGATTTAAATTTCATCCAACTCGCCTATGGAATGGACTTCCATTATTTGAGGGAATGTAAACATTTCAAAGAATGAGATTATATTGGAAAACAAGTTTACCAAACACAATAGAGCATAGAATTTGATTTCAATTCTATTATATTCCTTCGAATTTTACGAAACAAACGGGAATTTAGAGGTAACCAATAGGCATGTTGGTGAGGTAATGGGTTAACAGTTGATTTAGACCATTAGTATCCAACCCATAGTTATCCTATCAAATCCACTGTCACATCAGCATACACATCATCTCCCACTTCTAACTCTCTCTACCCTACAATCCCCCACATCCAACCCTCTTCAACCCACATCAAATATTAATAAAAAAAAATATATTAATTAAGAGAGAGAAAAAAAACAGAAAAAAGAGGAACGAGTTTGGGAACCAGATTTGGAACTCCACCACCATCAACCCTATGATGGGTGATGGTGTTCTAGCTCTAGATTGGAAACCCTATGAGGAACCCCATCAACCGAAGCGGGTGGTCTTATGCTAAAACGAATCATTTTAGGAGCATGTCAAATTGGACCAGGTGAGGTCGACCCCTGGACCACTATTTGTTTTGAATTTTATAAAGAGTTAATGTATTAAGGATTACAAGAACTTTACTAATAAAATAGTATATGGTAAAATAAAAGTATAAAACCATTTAGGAGATTGTAACCATATGGTCTATTAAATGTTTTATGATTTTCAACTAGATCTCATCACCTATTTAATATTTAGTTTTATTGTTTCACCTCTTATTCTATAAACTCATCATGTTCATCTAGATTGTATCTTTCTTTGTTTTTAAAGATTACAAAGCTATTAATTATATTTTGAAAATCTTTTTTAAAATATATGATTTTGCAAAAAATAATTTAGCATTAAATGATGTGTAATTATTTCAAAGGAAATATAGAAATTAAAATTATAAATATATATTATATTATATTATTAAAATACATAAATAATATTTAAATTGGATGGAGGGAATAAATTATAAATAGTGGAAATAGATAATGGTATGAGAGATATGGTGTAGGAAAGCCATCCGTGTTGTTGGATGATTTGGAAATAGATAATTACTTATTTGACACTTTCGGATGTAAACGAGAAGCATGTCATTTTCACTTTCTGTGGGCCCATTTCTGGTTTTAACGGAAAATAAACCGTTAAAATATAACATCTCAATCTCAATTAATTATTATTTGTTCTTAAAATTTAAGTTATATTCAAGATTTCAAAAATAACATCATTTAAGCTTTTGAGTCTTGTGTGTGTATATTATATAATTTATATTATATTATTTTTTTCAACACACACATTGTGTGTGAGATAGAGGCTACTCTTTCAAGCATAATTGTTAAGACAACCTTGATTACCTATTTATTATATGTTGTCCTTTACATGCACTTGGGCAATGAGCATCTCTATCTTTTTTATGCTTCAAAACTATTTACCCCAAACTTTTTGTTTAAAGTTTCATTTTATGGATGTTTTAACGCCAATTTCAACTTATGAATATTTTGGTCTCAAAGTTTGATTTATCATCTTTTTCCATAATCTTTTGTTTCACAATCAATTGTTACATTGCTAAGGAGTTTGATTATCAAAGGTTTTACTTAGCCGAACATACAAACAAATGAGAACTTATTTAATTGCTCATCAGAAGTCTCGAATCACACACACACAAATAGATAATCAATCATCGGGTTTTGAGAGTTTTGATAATCAGAGGTTTCATTTAACCGGATGTAAGTACATAACAAGAACTCATTCAATCGGTCATCAATGGTTTTGAATTGAACAAACGTGAATCACACAGACACAACAAGGAGGTTTCGTCACTTGAGGTTTTATCAAGGTCATTGCAGGTTTCATATGAATCAGTAAAGGAGGTCAAGTGGCTATAAACACCTAATTGGGTTTGAGGGTTAAAACGTCAATTAAAAAGTTTAAAAGTTAAACCGTTTCAAAGTGTAAAATTTAAGATTTAAACAATATTTTACCAAGTTAATTGTGTCGTTAACATGTTATAGGTGGTTAAATGGTTAAATCATCATGTTACAACAAGTTTAGAAGTTAAAATATACATTAAAAAATTAGATTAAAACATTTTTAAATATAAAGTTTAAATATTAAGCCATATTTTATTTTGTTTATACTCGTCGCACAAACTGTGATCACCTTGGCATCAAATCATAACGAGCCTGTTTAGACTTTAAAGTGTGTTCACGAGTTTTTAAAAAAGAAAAGATTATGGAGTAGCTTGAAGGGATGTTTACACTTATTTCACCTTCAATGTTTTTCCTCCTCAAATTAGAATGATTAAGAAAGAACGGATTCTCTTTTATATCATTTTCTTCTTCAACTCGAGAACACAACATAGTACGCGAAATTAAAAATAAAACTACAATCAACTCCTTCTCTAATCTCAACAACAATCATACTTAATCACGCCTAAGAGTGATATGAGAGAGATAAGATATAGACAGTCAATGCCTTACTCATGAATTAAGAGACAACTTCCACAAACATCTCTAGCAGAACAAATACAAAAATAATAATAATCAATTAATCATACTAAAAATAAAATCAAGCGACTAATTATAATAGTCATAAGAAAAGGTAAAAAAAAGCAAAATAATAATAATAAAGGGCAAATTGAGTTAAAACTTACAATATAGAAGCTTAAATCTCGTTGTATGTAACAAACTTTAATCTATATCTAAAAATATAACCGGCTTGTAATTATGGTTCATTTCTCATATATTTAATTTTTAATTAACTTTATTAATGAATTTGAACTTAAGAACACTTGAAGATGAATATGATGAACATAATCATTTATACCATTTTAATGAAAACAAGAACATTATCTAGTACGAAAACTCAATTCTTACTCATATTATGCAACCGGTCCAAAATTGAAGAACATTTTTTGGTGCAAACAAGAACAAATCTCAATCGAATTTGAAGTTTCGTATATCCGAATCCGGAAATTTGGATATTTGAATTTTGGGTATCCGAATTTTTGGATAATTATGGATCTGATTTTCGAATATTTGAAATGGATATTCGGATTCTGATTATTTTGAACACCTCTACGGTTTTACCTAATAACCCTAACGTGATTCAAAATATGCAATACATCTGGTAACATCGGAGAACTATAATCACAACCAGAAGTACCAAGAATCAGGTCAGAATCGAAGGGGAGCTGGTTAAAGTCGAAGGCGAGCAGGTTAGAATCGGAAGCCCTAACTACACAAGAATCACATAGCAAAACACCAACTGTTGGTGCTTCACATCAATTTCGGAAGCCCTAAACATCAAAGTCAAGCATATCATATCAATGACTAGAAACCCTAAATCGTTCATAACCACATGGAAACCCTAAATCGAACTCAAATTCATAAAGTAAGTGAAGAAGCACAGAACTTATGGGCCCCGAATCGGCCTATTCCCCTCTAAACATTGAAGCCCTACAAGATGAAATTTTGTTGTTCATATGCATATGGATGATGCGCAAGATGAAGATTCATAAATCAAACCCAACAAAATTATAAAAAAAGAAAATGTAATGTCCTAGATTTTTTTAAAATTAAAATCAGGATAGGAGTAATCAAAACACTCATACAAAATTTAAGACGAGGTCCACACCCTAACTACACGCCATCAGTACAACACTTGAAACAGAATTAATGCAGAAGTTTTGTTTGTAAAATATAATAACAATAAAATTGTTTATAAACACAATGCGGAAAATATCTTTAGTTATGAGTTGTCCTCACTGCGCAAGAGCTTTATGATGGTCCTGATTTATGATTAAAAGATGAGGAACAATGTATAAACACAAGAAGAACACTTTGCTTGAGAGAAAACACACAGATGTGTTTGTTTCTATTAATCTGAGAAATGCAAAGGTT
>JAUEJL010135139.1:0-11067 GCA_032274825.1 Drosophyllum lusitanicum | reverse complement strand
GAAATCCCTTGGAAACTCATTATCTCGGTAATCCCTCGGAAAGTTTATGTCGACGGAATTCTCTCGGAAATGTATGTAATCGGAAAAACCTCGGAAAGTTTCCTAGGAAATTCCTCGGAACTGTTTTCCGAGGAGGGTTTTTGCTAGGGCAGATTTTTCTCGAAAATCACTCGGAAAATAGCCAGTTCCGAGGGGTTTCCGAGAGAATCTGTCCTCGGAAACTCCGTGTTTTCTTGTAGTGTAGCTAGGCTATTTTGGAGTTTGTTATGTTTTAACATTGTTATATATGTAACATATATAAAGCTTTTAAGGAGAACTTACCTTTAGGTTCAAGAGCCAAACTGTGAAGGAATTGAGCACAAATGATCAGAAGGAAGAAGATTGCAAGCATTTGGGACTTCATTTCTTTGATGTGGCTGCTTGATGGATGCAGGTTGCTAAATGCTAGTTATGTGGTTAATTATATATTTATATGAATAGTTGTGGTTTGCAAGGATTAATTTGTTCTCTTCAAATGGGAATCAAATAAAGTTAAATTAAGGGAAAAAAAACAAGAAGAGAATAAGCCTTTTATGTTGAAATATTATGCACGTGGTGCCCACGAGCATGAATACCAAAAGACATGCAACCCTGTAAAGCTAGGGTGACAAAACATACGAGTACGTTGGAGGATTTTTATCCGTGCATTAATCTAACAAATGTTGTGTGTGTGCGCGCGCGCACGCGTGTATATATATATATTTAGGGGAGGGTTCAAACGAGAACTGTTTTTCGTACAAAAACTGCGAGAACCAATCTTGGTCGTTCATTTTGGATAATGGAATTCATGAATGAAGAGCGTGGGGAGATTGAGTGTGGCAGGGTGCATGTAAAGAATTCATGGGTGGGCAATCCAATTGAAGGAGGGGGAATTGGACGGCTAAGATTGGTTTTCGCAATTCTCGTACGAAAAACAGTTCTCGTTTGAACTTTTGCCTATATATATATAATATATATTTAACAAACTCTCTTTTAAAAGTTTTAATCATTTTTTTTTAAACCATACCATTAATTACCAAAAAAGATACAAAAAAAACTGTAAAATACCTCATTGCAAGGCCAAAATGAATCCTGCAAATAAGAAAATACAGAAAAATAAACTAAACCAAGTGTTGATTTTAATCTTTTATTTTTAAGTAATATAAAGATTTATGCATCTTGTATAAATAATTACAACACACTAAGAAATCATAAAAAGTTAAATAAATCATGAAAGTTATAGTTGGAAAGTTGAAAATATTAAATGAAATAACTATTATATGTAGTTAATGACAATTTTATATACCATTTCAAATTTTCAATAATGAAACCTTCTATATTAAAAAATTTTAAAAAATCCAGCCAATGCAAATTAAATTAATAATTAATTTTTTCATACTAAATATTCTATCATAGAATAAAATTTTAACCAAACAATTAGAAATTATGTATAATTAGAACTAATACATCTAAATAACGCATAGCCTGAATTTATAAACATTTCTGAATTTTTTTTTTAATGTGTAATGAGTTAAAAAATAATAGAATTATGATGTCAGCACTCTTACTGAATTTTACCAATAAATGTGAAATTTTATTAACCTATGATAATTTTAAAAAATAACACCAAACCTATTTTGAAAACTGACAAATTATTGAAAAAATATAAATATATAGAGAAAAGTTTAAGAATCGAGATACCTTTCAAGCGTTAAAAGAATATGTATAACAAACAAGACAAATAAACACAAGATATGACACGGTTTGGTCAGAGACACAACCTACGTCCACGGACAGAAAAAGAGACTTCTTTATTAGCTTAGAGTATTAGATATAAATATGACTGAACCTTGGGCGTGATATTTATTACTAAACAAGTGACCCTAATTTTTAATTAGGAAAACCGTAATTTTCCAAAAATTCGAAACAGCTACCGTCGCAATGATCAAAAACAAACTTGGGGCTAAAGACACATGCACCATGCCGTGGAACAGGCATGTATGCCATTTCAAGTCTTATCCTAACAAGAAGTTGTTCTATAATGTTTGACGACGTTCTTTTAGAATGACAAATAAATGATGAAAGAAGACTTGCAATTTGGGGGGTCATTTTATAAAAAATATATAGAGAAAAGTAGGTTCATAGTATAGTTTTGAAGTTATGTTATGGACATATGGGTCTAAGTTTCTAACAATCAGCTACTAAGTTATGGATCACAGAGTAAGCCCACTTACTATGATAAGCAACTTTCTGTGTAAGAATTTTCCGTATATGAAGTACACATTTTCTTTGTATATCCAACGTTCCTTATAACTAAATAATTATATATCTCATACAGTCCAATACCCATAACATGCCCGTAAAAAACCGGTTTGTAATGAGCAAGTCTTATGCTCAAGCTTTTGGACCTTTTCATTACGACACGATGAAACATTCTTGAAAAGTTTTTTAGAACTTTATATTTTGACAAAAGCAATTGCCTTTTTTTACTCCCTAAACCAAGTTCCAACGTAGCATTGATGGGCTTTAACAGGTTGACTAGTTTGAAAATGGTGGAGCCTAGATAAGCAGGATCCTATACATGTGTGTATGGTGAACAACATGGGTCCGTTTCAAACTGGCCCATCCCGGTTTAGTCTAAATTCTAAAACAAGGTCTCAGGTCGCTCCTCGATCCACTTGAGACTTCATCTGGTCCTTTAGCTAGCGGTCTTAACTCTTAAGTCTGATGCTTGTGATTCGTTTTTATATTGTAAGAAGTTAAACTCAATAGTAGGCTAAACATAAAGAAACAAACATATATGTAGAAAAACACAATAATAAAGGGCTGACAATTTTTTACACTACACGAACCCGATCCGGAAAAAAGTGACACGAACACGAAAAATAAATAAGCGGGTTGACACGAACCCGATGATAAAAAGTGACACGAACACAACAACCCGATAATGACCTAAATGACACGATAAAGATAAAATCGTAAAAGTTTTTGAAAGGAAATTGGGGCGACATAGACGTTGAAACTTAAAACCTTACTAGTTTCTAGACTTCTTTCCTTTTCATTCTCATTTCTCAAAGTGAATAATGTCATTGTTGCTAGTATTATCTCTCTCTCTCTTGTCACTCATCTCTCGGTCTTAAGTTTTGTCGTCGTCGTTGCTTTCTTGTCGTTGCAGTCTTCCTTACTATCTCACGTAGATTGCTCGACCACATGTTGTTGGGGTTGTCAAAACTATAAATATAATTTACATTTCTTATTCATAATTCATTGTATTTTTTGTTTAACTACATGTTTAATGACCGGAAAAAATCTCGTCCAACATTTGTGGCTGAAAAACGGGTCGACACGAACCCGACACGAGAAATTTTGACCCGACACGAAAATAAATTGGTCAAAATCGGGTCGACACGAAGCACGAATGACACAAACACGATAACCCGAAACCGACACAAATTGCCACCCCTTCATCAACCTACTTCTATATCACTCTGTCTGTCTTGTCTATTTCAAATGAGAATTCAAACCTAGCATCTAACGACGCCGTATACTTATAAACAATGATTGGAATTAATGGACCAAAAAAATCCTTGAGTCTTGTTTGTTTGAATATTTTTACGGGTCTTTTTTTTTTTAAGCAGCAAAAAAAGAAGGATCACTAGGAAGAAGCTTCGATATGGCCATCATCCCCTTCCAGCGAACCAAATTTTATTTATAAACGGAATAACTAGCAAGGAGCTAGCTACAAATTAGAGTCAACAAAATACAAACTAAAATTAAGGAGAACAACACCATGAAATCCATTTTACGGGTCTTTTAAATCCTCAATATTTAAGAATAACAGAAGCCTGACAGGACTTGTAAAATTTCAAGTGAAACTCTAAGAAAACATTTCCTTCAGCTTTTTTATAAATATGTGTTTAATTACCTAACATTTAATTAGAGGATATTTAATTTGTTAAACGCATTCAAACCATAAATCATATCATTTCATTAAAATAATGTACGATTGTAAATTAATACGATGATACCTCTATAAAAATAAAAGTGTATTGGAGTACGTACGTACGGTCTGAATATAATAATTGTGTATGAGTTTGCAACACGTTATGTACTTACAAAAATATTATTTCAAAGAAACATTTTAAAACATTAATTATAGTACACTATGTCGAAGAAAAGTCCAAGATAAAGCCTAAAAGCTTATAACAAATAAAGATACAACCAAAAAAAAAAACTAACTAAAATCCAAAGGCCAAGGCCTAATTATTATAAATTTATATTCGGGTTTAACACCCTATGTGAAGGTCGAGGAACCAATCAAGAGAAATGCGAAGTGCACGCTTGTATAATACAAGTTTGATCTTAGTTCAATCCAATGGCGGGGTCCTAGGGGCAATGAGAAGATTTCAAATTCTATATAAACTCTAGTTTGTGGTTTCATTATCAGTGGCTTGATACGAGCTGTTTCTTGAAGGATTTATCTCGTAATCTGGATTTCTTGTAATCCGGATATATGGTCGAAATATCATATTTGGATAGAGTTTACACGATCCTCGAGCAGGACAGATTTAAATACAGTTTTATAATCACTCTTTTCTTCACAGGTCTAATAAAAATTACATAACGTTTTTTTGCAAATCTCTCTTGTGACCGATAAAGACAAAGTCTTGTCTGTTTTTTCACATAAGCACTTGTAACACTAAAACGTCTATTTGTGAGTAGAAGTTTTCAAATAAATCTTTTATTTATGACGAGAAATAAATGTTTCGAAAATCTTATTTCTATCTATTAGTTTACAACATTACTTCTTAGTAAAATCATGGGTATTTGATTATTTTATTAAACATGAAGTCTAGAAGGTTGTATGGTAATTGTGAAAAATAAAATTACAAAGAAAAAAAGAAAAAAAAAAGTCAAGAGGCATTGCCAAGATTGGAACGAAGTTGTCTAGTATATATATTAAAATAAAAAGCGCCTACCACTCACTATGCGGCTTCTTTGTTTTTAGGAAGCATCATCATAATATTTTATCAAAAGAATTAATTTAGAAAAAGAAATAGAAAGATAATGCCGATAGAAAACTAATATTGGAATGGATGAATTGTATGGTTAGATATGTAATAGATTAATATCTAATTAATGACTAGAATTTGTTTTTTCATTCTCACGTAAATATTTATTCTTACGATAACCCTCCCCGCAAGTTAGATTGCTAAAATCACAAAAAAAATTCTTAGTATTTTAAAATTTACAACCATAATCTCTATGATCTACATTATGTTTCAATATTGTACAAAGATTATAACGGAACTCGGTTTAAAAATCCCTATATCTGCTATCGCATACCATAACATGTGAGGAAAGAGAGGGTTGTGTGGGGTGGGAGAGAGAGGTGCCATACGAGGAGAGAGAAAGCGGGCTACGATGACGATTGCTATG
Organism: Drosophyllum lusitanicum; assembly: GCA_032274825.1. Taxonomy (NCBI): domain Eukaryota; kingdom Viridiplantae; phylum Streptophyta; class Magnoliopsida; order Caryophyllales; family Drosophyllaceae; genus Drosophyllum; species Drosophyllum lusitanicum. The sequence goes on along the minus strand of JAUEJL010135139.1, from coordinate 5,610 downwards.
GCGGTGCTTCACCAGAAATCTGAGAGAGAATGTGGCAGTTTAGTGGAATCAAGGGGGAGTGTAGAGAGAGAGAGAGAGGGGATGCTGAAGATGGTGTGATGGAAGTATGGCAAGAGATGGTGGATTGTGGGCGTGGCAGATCATTTGGGAAGGGCATCGGGTGTACGTTTATAAATTATAATCCTTGTTTCGTCTTATTTTAATTTAAATCTTAAATATCAAAACTTATATAAATTGAAGCGAAGCTAATGAACGAAGTGCACGACAATACAGAATTTCCAACTCGACGCTGAGCTGGTTTCACGTCTCCTCTCACTACACGACAATGCCTCTAAATGACAAAAAGTTACCTCATTTCCGGCTCTTTTCCTGATTTATCTTTTATTTTTCTTTTATTTTTGATCGACCTCATTTGTCTTTTGCATTGCTCCACAATTTTTTAAGTTTTAACTGGGCAAATGATTTAGGACCTTAATTAATATATATATATATATATGTAATATGTGTGTGTGTGTGATTGGAAGTAACTGAGAGGACAATTCTGTAAATACAAAAATTTGAAGGGTTGACTTTTTAAGAAATTAAGTATGCTTAATTTTATTACAAATAAAATTAAAAGAGTTAAATGCATATGTGGTATTTAAGGTTTGAAATAATTGTAGATCCAAGAACATGTACAAGCAACATACTAGATATGCTTTAGGTTTTCTTTTTAATTTTTACTAAAACCGTGTTTTTTATTGTTATTACCTCCGCTCCTTATAATCTGGTAACATAAATTTTCTAAAAACTTAATTCTTAGTTTTACTATAATCGATTAACAAGTTATTATTTCATAGTTAATCTGGCGCTATAAACCTAATATTTATAACCCTTTTATGGCAAATAAAACTTAATAATACCTATATTTTGTCATACTTGGTAAAAATTAGTTTGGAACGAAAATGGATTGAAAAGGAAGAAAAAGTGTGTCAAATGATATAATAATACAACTCTAACATGTCTTCACTGTTTTGGACTTTTGGTCATATCTTTATTATACGAACTCGGATCGAGATGAATCAAGCGGCCATCTAAATTAGACTTGAAGAGATATAATCCTATGGAAAAAAGAAAAGTGCCTAGCGCCTTCTACCCAAGTGTGTCACACCACCTTAAATCATAAAAATTAGGGTTTTGGCATTTTTGTGCCGCAACCATCATTTTTATGGTTTTTTACAATAGCACATCGTGCTTTTTCGTATTTCATATATACACATTTTTTCTTCTGCTTTAGAGAGACGCTTAGTACATATCATTTTTCTCCAATTTTTAAGGTTCTTAGAGACAAATAGGATGTTTCTTTACATAACTTAGATAGAAATCGGTACTTTTACACCGTTAAGCATTCCGGATTAAAGTGTGGATACATGATCAAGTCCATAGCCTAGAAAACTATGTATGGTAATCCTTCATAATGACTCTTTATATTAGGGTTAGGGCATATATGCTTGGTTTGTTTATCTTTATCAAAGAATATGTTACTTCTTTTGATTCTCATGTATTTGTAATAGCATTTTGAGTCATTCGGCCATGAAAGCTTTGTATTTCAATGTAGTTACTAATTTTATGTCTTTGAGTATTCATATGAATATTCCGATCATGAGTTGGTTCACATTACAACTTTGTTTGTTAGTTGTGACATTGAATATTAACCTCATGCAATATTCCGTTTTAATATTAAAATTGGCTTATTTATTCTTTGAGATAAACTTTATAAATATATTAACGTTGGCAGATTTACATGTTACTATTATATTTATTTATTTAAAACTAAAAAAACCAGGTTTGACTGATTCACCAATTCACTAAAAATAGATAGGTTTTTTCTTTTGTTAGGCCTCGGGATGTAAATGAGCCGAGCTGCTCGTGAGCTATTTGAGCTCAGATCGTTAAAGGCTCGAAATAAGCCAAGGCTTAACGAGTTCGAGCTTATATTAAGGTTCATTTATCAAATGAGCTCAAGACCGAGCCTTGTATTTATTACTTATATAATTGTATTATATATTTTTATATCATTAAATATGAAAAAAAAATTCAAACTTCAAAATTTAAATTGTTTTTATATCATTAAATATGAAAAAATAAAAAAATTCAAATTTAAATTGTTTTTTATTTATTACTTATATAATTGAAACAATTATTAAAAACAAAAAAAGTAAACCAGCTTTAGCAAGTCTATCACGAGTTTATAAAAAACATTTCTAGTCAAGCTCGAGCTTCTGCAATTTTAAATAAATCTGGCTTAAGTAGTTTAAAGCTCGACTTGTTTACATCCTTAATTAGACCGTTTAACGGTCTCTAATGCATCACTCTGATTTCAAAACAATGTTAATCTACAATAGGATATGTAGAGGATTTTTCATCTAGCGATATTAAACTAATCACGAATTCACCATGCAAATGAATATCCAAAGTTCCAAATAGGCATACACCCCATCATCGAAATAGACTAGAATTTATGGCAGTAAAAATGTAACATAGTGACTCGTTATTCATATTTGGGTAAAATCACTCTTATATTTAAATACCATTAATCATAAGAGCATTGGGTGTGGGTGTGGGTGCGGCGGAGGAGTAGCATGTGGAACACCACTGCGTTGCCCTTGGTACCAAAAAATTTTGAAATCCGTCAGAGAGCGAATGCCGAAGACGCCAAAGGGGAGAGAGAGAGCCATTAATTCATTCAAACGGTCATTTGACTGTTTCAAATTTTAAAAAAAAATATCCACTATTTATATAACACTTTTTCATAACCTATCATTTATACACTATCATTTTTACTCATTCTCTACATTTTCAAATTTAAACTTCTATATTCTCTACATTTTTACTCATTCTTTCTAAAAACTTTATACTTCTATATTCTCTACATTTTAACTTCAAAATGGAGTCTTCTTCCAACACCCCAACCTCATCTCGATTAAAAAAATCATGAACTAGCTCCATCTTTTAACGCATTCCGACTTGATACGCCACCACCTATGTACGAATCTAACCCGATGTTTGCTCCACTGTAACTCTACAACCTCCCTAGCCCTTAATACAATATGGGATACAATTAACCTCCTACACAAAATTCCAACTTTCCCACCCATGTTGCCTACAACGAGTTTAGGTATATTAACAAGCCTCTATCCGTTCCCAAGACCCAACCAGAGACACAACACAGTCTCGATGCCATACCGGAGACACAACGCCTTCTCGACACCCAACCCTCTTCCGGATCGCGACGCAAGGAAATGGGAAAAAAGGACGTAAACCCAACACCAAATGGACCCTTGAAGAGGAGGTGGCTTTGGCTAAGGGGTGGGTCGACGTTTCCGAAGACAATCAAGTTGGAAACTCGCAAAAAAGCACTTCTTTTTGGAACCGTGTTGTGGATTACTTTCACAAATAAACAGGAAAAACTCACCGCACGAACTACCAACTCAACTCAAAATAGAAAACGTTGAACAAGCAAGTTGGGGGATTTCAATGGGATATACAACAATTTGTTGACGAACCGCAAAAGTGGACAAAGCGACGTAGACATCAAGAAAAACGGCTATATACAATATAGGGAGATTTACAACACCAACTTTGTCCTTGAACACGTATGGAGATCATTCGAGCTTCTCCAAAATGGGTTCCCGTTCCAGCACCGCCTTCGTATGGTTCAAGCAAAAGAACCAAATCCTCCGACTCCAACACTTTCTTGGATGCACAAGCACATCCCTTCGAAGAAGAAACCGACGACAAAAACGAGGTGGAATTTATTAAACGAGCATGCTCTGTTGGAAAAAAGAAAGGAAAACGAGCGGTTTCTTCGACTTTGTCCGGGGTTTCATCGGAAGAATCTAATCAATTACTCAAGGATCTCAGCGGCTTCCAAAGTTCAATGGACGAGTACAACGCGAGGCTTATTGAGCAAAAATGAACGGAAGTTACGTTTCCGAGAAGAAAAAGAATTCCGAGAAGCGTCACAATTTTTTGAAACAATCCGACGAAGATTTAGAAGGCGAGGATCTCGAGATTGTTCAACGGTCAAGAAACTCGATTCAGAAAATGTATGGCTTAAAAAATAAGTCGTTGATGTTATTTTATTAGTTGTAATTTTTTAACGTGCTCTTTTTTTTATTTTAATGAAAATTAGTTATTAATCTTATTATTTTTATTTTTTTTGGCAATATATAAAAATTTATAATCTAAATTTATAATTTTTTTGTTAAATTTCGTAATGTATAAAAATTTTATAACCTAATTTTATAAAAAAAAATTATTAAATTTCGTAATATTAAAAATTAAATAAAATAATATATAATTAATTTAAAATAAACAAGTTTGAAGCGTGCAAATCGTGTGTAGTACTAGGGTTTAAGCATAGTTAAAACATAAAGTGGGTTATGCTGATAATATTAGGGGTGAGCAGAAAAAACGGAAACCAAACCAAAAACCGAAAAAACCGAACCAATATAGCAACCGACGGTTTTGGTTTTCATAATTTCAAAAACCGACTTTTTCGGTTGGGCTTTTACAATTTCAAAAACCGAAAAAACCGGACCGAACCGTTCCAAGGGGCAACATTGTAAATATACATGTTCAAAAAATCAAATACCCTATAACTTTTCCATTGACATAGTTACCCCCTATTTACATTAGGGTTTCACCAAAGAGTTCTCATACTAATTCAGATCTTCTTCGCAGTTGCAACTTTATTTGGTCATTGGACTAATCGATTGAGTTCACCTGCATCACTTCATTTCAAGTCGACGAGTTCACTTCTTCTCAATTTTATCCATTTTCACTTAATATAGAAATCCATTTCTAGTTGCTTATCTCGATTTTCATATTCTACTTTTTTGAGTTGTAAACAGTTCATCTGGAGGTGATTGTTTATCTCGATTTTCAGTTTTGCTAATATGTTATTTATCGATTTGCTTTGAATTTTGGTTTGTTTCAACTTCGGCTTTAAAGTTAAACATATGACAGTCATTTTGTTTGTATCAATTGCAATATATATAGCTTGAATTAGGTGGCACACATCTTGATGTTTAAAATATAGCTTCAATCCTGTTTAATTTCATAGCTTTACAATGATGGTTGTATGGGTTCAAATCTTGATGGTTAAAACGGAAAAGCTGTAAAATCGAACCAAAAACCGAACGATTTTTGTTTTGGTTTTTCAAAAACCAAAACTTTCGGTTTGGTTTTGGTTTTGGCATAAAACCAAACCATGCTCACCCCTAGCTGATGTGACTTGAAGTATTTTATTAAAATTATTTCAATCCCTTGCAAATTAAATATCTTGGACTTATATCCGTACACAAGTTATTTATGAAATAATTTTATAAATTTAAATTTGTTTACAACATATACCTATTCCAGTATTTGATAATCGTTTTGCAAACTAATTTTTTATTTTTATTTAACAGAACTCTTTACAACATATTTAAAAAATAATACGTAAGTACTAAAATTTTAGAAACTTTTACTTTTTCATAATTTAGATTATTTTTTGTTGGGGAGATAATCACTTCACCCTAATAATCAACTCTGCCTATCCTAAAACATAGAATTTGATGATAACCA